>PVJN01019082.1:0-37928 GCA_004026805.1 Lasiurus borealis | reverse complement strand
CGGCGCGGCTCCTGTCCGAGGCGGGGCCTCGAGACCCGCAGCGCTGGGCCACGCCCACAGCGCCGGCCCCGCCCCGTTCCCCGGCTCCGCCCCTACCTCGGCGCCAATGACCGGGCTGTCGGCAGCTCTGGCTCCGCCCAGGTCCCCCTGGACCACGCCTCTACGGCCGGGTCCTGCTGCCACGCGCGGCTCGGATTCTTTGCGAAAAGACACGGACCGCCGGGCTGCATCAGACTTGCGGTTAGCTGGAGCCGCCGCAGCGCTAGCCCGGCCTCTTAAAGGGACAAGCGGCGTCGGCAGTGCTCGTTTCCAGCTCTAGGTAGCCCTCTCCCCCACGTCCTCTGCCAAGGAGACTCCGCTTCTCTCCCACCCCAATTCCCAGGACCCAAATTCTCCGGGGTTCGGAACCATAGCATCCGAAGGGGCATCTGCACCCCACCTCCACTTCAACGTAGGCAGCCTAGATCGACCTTCCCAGGATAAGGCGGCCTCTCTTGCGCCTGCACGTTCCCCACGTGGTGGACCCAGGCAGGTTCCTCCCCCCCTTGCCGGCAGGTTCCTCCTGGGCACCGCAGAGCCCCCTCGTCCCCCGGCGCACAGAGGCGCCACGCAGATTAAGGGGATACGGGGGAGGGGGGAGGGGAGTCCCAGTGAAGACCATTCGGAAATATGACACCCTCTTGCTCAGCCTGGGCTGCTGTTGCTTCCGCCAGACTGACCACCTCCGCACCGCCGCACACTCACACGCTGACATGTAGCTGACTCTGGAGCAGGAGGTCCATTTCATTGAGCCACTTAGGGGGGCAACGTGGGGGAGGAACCTATCTGGAGGGCGGAGCCAACCCGTGGACGCGTTCATTCATTCTTTCATTCATTCACATCTGTTTTCAGATCTACCACCCTAAAGACCAAGTTCTCCAATCTGTGTTCGCTAGAATCAATTTGCAAGCATCTATCACTTTTTTTTTTAATGGTGATAATAGCTCTCCTTATTGAGTGCTTGGTATATGTCAGGCGCCATGCTGATTGTCGGCATTTTACCCAGGTCACTGAGACCAGCGAAGCAGCAGCGAGCAGTCCCAGCAGAGTGAATACTCTGTCCTTCCGCCTCCACTGGCCTCTAGTCCATTTCCCCATCTGATCCTCACCACAAACCTCGGAGAGGAGGTGACCACCACCTTTGAATGCCTGTGGGTTTGCGCCGAGTGCACTCAGCAAGATACGTGGCGTGTTCCAGATTCTTCTAGACACACATTTTTTCATTGAAATTTCATATTTGTCTTGTTATTAAATGTTGTGTTGGTCTTGTCCCTTTGTGTGTCAGCTTGAGGGCAGGTACCCTGTTTTGCAGGGACAATGGCGTGGTGTTCTCGGCCACAACAGAGACACAAAGACTCGCTAGGGTGAGGTCGGGGCTGTGAGGTTTGCTGCTTTGGATTCACGCACAAGAGCAAACCCTCCACGTGTTTCCTTCCCTCCCCTCTAGCTTCTTGCTTCCTGCCAAAACAGGCTCACCTCGACAGCACAGCCCGAAACTGCCCTGCCGGGAGACCTTTCTGTTTACCCCTGCCCAGTGTGGGCACTGCTCCTCACCCTTTGTTCTCCATCTCGGGGTGCTTTTCTTGTTTACTTCACCTGAAGAGTCCAAACCCCTTTGCCTTAAAGCAGGCGTTCATAGACATCCCCCAGGCAGCTGAGGATCTGATTCTGAAGGGTTCCTGACATCGGGATGAACAAGAGTTTGTATCTCCATGTTTCACCAATCTTTAAAGGATACTTGGCATTTCCTCTGATCATGAATGCAGCCAACGGGTGTAAGTCCCTGTGATCTGGCCGCTAATAGAAATCACAGATATTTTCACATCACCCTTTCGTTACTCTAGATATCTCAAAATATAGGTTAAGCCACCACAACTTTGCAGTGAAGGTCATATGAGGCTCACCACTAGCTCTTACTTAATGGATTAATAAAGAGGCACATGTTATTATATCCCAAGAGTGTTTAAATACTTTATAATTGTATTTCAGCAAAAATGGTTTTCATTGTCATCCGAATGCAATTTTTAAAAATGATCAGGAGGCCCTAGCCGGTTTGGCTCAGTGGATAGAGCTTCGGCCTGCAAACTGAAGGGTCCCAGGTTTGATTCCCATCAAGGGCACATGCCTGGGTTGTGGGCTTGATCCCCAGTAGAGGGCAAGATGAGAGATTCTCTCTTATCATTGATGCTTCTATCTCTACCTCTCCCTTCCTCTCTGAAATCAATTTAAAAATATTTATTTTTAAAAAATTATCCTAGGACTTGTATGCATGCATATAAGCATAACTAATGGACACAAAACACTGGGGATGGGGAATGGGGTGAGGGCATGTGCTGAGGGTTAGGGGAGGCCAGGGGAAGGTCAATGGGGGAAAAAAGGAGACATATGTACTATTATTTGTAATACTTTAAATAATAAAATAAAATTTTAAAAAATCTATAACTTCAACTAGAAGAGTCTTTAAAATGCGCTGAGGTACAAAAATATTCACGAATCTCTTCATTCTGATGTGGCCTAACATTCCATGAATGTCTCATCATGTGACAGGTATTTTCGATGCATTTTTCCCATATTGTTTCATAATAGCATTGTGAGATGGGTGTCATCGTTTCCGGTTCAAGCTTGAAAAGAAAAGAAAAAAAAAGAGGTTAAGTCAATTGCTCAAGATCACATTGGAAGTAAGAAGTGAGTGTGAGATATTTTGTTTGACTCTGAAATGCAACACCTTTCCCCCCTCCCCCACATAAGACAAACCACCAAATTGGTATCAAAACAGAAAACAAAATTAAAAAAATATAAAAAGTTATCCTGAGAAGGTGTCCAGCGTCTACACAGGATGCCTGCAGGACAGAGGGGTTAAGAAGCCATACCTGGGTGGTCCCCTGCACCCTTTTCTACGAAGAATCTGTTCTGCAAACAGAAGTGTCCTGGGGTTGGGGTGTGAAACCCTGGTGTGGGGGGCACAGTGACTAGCCAGCCCTGCCCTGAGCACAGAAAAGACTCAGAAATTCCATAATCATTTACTGAGCACAGGCCCTGCCCCAATGCTGGGGAATCAATTGTGAGCAAGGCAGGAACTGTAGGAGCTCTGGGGGAGCTAAGGACCATCCTGAGATGGGGGAGGAGGTTCAGGGAGGGACACGCAGCCTGGAAGAGATGGCTGAGCAGAAGCAGGGGATCTGAAGGAAATGGAGAACGTCGAGCCCAGACTAGAAGGGACTTCCACCCAAACTGTAGGAACATGATATGTGCAAAACAAATGGCTGGAAAGCAGTTCTGTGGCCTCCTGGGTGCACAAGTGAGAGGCTGAGATTCTTGATCTTTGTGGGTAACATGAGTGGGGAGGGTAACCTTATGCCCTCCCGCTACAGTGACCAACTGTCTCCATCTTCCCAAGACCCAGGGGTTTCCCTTGACATTGGACCTCTATTGCTCAAACCCAGAAAGTCCCGGTCAAACCAGGACCAGCGGGTCATCCTACTCCCACCACATGGCTCTGGGGACCTCTGAGGCCAAAAGTCCTGGTCATTAGTGTCAGCCCAGACAGAGTCAGAGGGCAGCCAACCCAACGTTCCCATTATAGAGACGGGAGAATCGAGGCCCAGAGATGGCGAGAGATTAGCCCCAGGGTGCCCCAATAATTAGTGGCAGAACTTGGTCTGCAAGTCTGGGGCCATCCCCTATCCAGTGCTCGGGACAGTGAAGTCAGTGGTCCCTTCCCCTCAGCCCTGGACACCTGCATGTCCCCCATCCGTCATCCAAAGAGACTATGGGGGGTCCTCACAAGGGCTGAGGGTATTCAGCAGACAGGAGGGATGCCAGTCTCCACTCCCTTAGGGGAGATAGCTCCGCTTGGCCCTCAAAACCACACTCTTCTTGGAAGAAGAGTCTGTTTTCAGAGATGGGCTTTTGAGACAAAGTTGGCCCAAGGTTTGTATCTCTGTCCCAGCTGTGTGACAGGGCAAGTTACTTCTCATCTCTGAGCCTCCATTTTCCTCATCAGTGAAGTGGGTATAACTTCACCCACAAGGCCCTTCTTATACCCTCTGTCCCTGCCACAGCCACCTTGCCAGCCTCATCAAGTTGTTGGGTACGTAGCAGGCTCTCAATAAACAGTGACTGAGTGAATGAAGGAAGGATGGATGGATGGATGGATGGATGGATGGATGGATGGATGGATGGATGAGTGGTCAAACAACTTTCATTCTTCCCACCTTACTTTCTCACCATTTCACCTGGTAACTACCCTCCTCCTTCAGGTCTCAGCATCATGCACAGAACCTTCTCTGCCCTCCCAGCACCCACCAGGTCTGGATTGGGTGCATCCCCTGGACTGTGCCAGCACCATGCCTACACACAGCATGACAGACCAAGCATGTTCTCTTGTCATCACTGGCATTTTCCTCTGCATCTCCACCCCACCCCAACCTCAACCCCCAATGCTCACTATACCATCAGGCAGGGACCTTGAACCAGAACCAAGTCTAGTTCACCGCTGTACTGTGTCCTGGCATGGTGCCTGGCACATAACAGCTTCTCAACCAAGATGAGTTCAGGTAAGCAAATGAATGAGCTGTTAGGGATGGAAAAAACTCCTGTAAAGTGCATACTAGGTGCTCAACAAATGTTAGACTTTCGTATTTTAATTACACTTCTTTGTCTCACAACTTTTTGAGGAATATTTTCCATATCATACAATTCACCCATTTCAGTGGTTGTTAGTAAATTTACCAAGTTATACAGCTATCACTATAAATCAGGTTTAGAATATTTCCTTTCTCCCAATAAGATTGCTCAGGCCCATTTACCATCACTCCCTGTTTCCACCCCTGCCCCAGGCAGCCAATCATCTCCTGCCTTTTCTGGACATTTCATATACATGGAATCATACAGTATGTGCTCTCTTGTGTCTTTTTAAAAATATATATTTTATTGATTTTTTTACAGAGAGGAAGGGAGAGAGAGAGTTAGAAACATCAATGAAAGAGAAACATCGATTAGCTGCTTCCTGCACACCCCCACTGGGGATGTACCCACAACTAAGGTACATGTCCTCGATCGAATTTGAACCTGGGACCCTTCAGTCCACAGGCTGATTCTCTATCCACTGAGCCAAACTGGTTTCGGCTCTCTCTTGTGTCTTGATTCTTTCACTGAGCATAATGTTTTTGAAGTTCACCCATGTCATAGCACCTATAGGTCATTCCTTTTGATCGACAATCTCTTTTTAAGTTTTGGTAGTTTGAATTCTTCATTGCCTGATTTACTTTTCTGCACTCCACTTCCTGACCTGGAAATGAGACTAATCAGATTATCCATTTCCTAGCATGGCTGTAAGAGTTAAAGGAGTTAATATATGTAAAATCAGCATGTAGTAAATGCTCAATAAATAGTAGCTATTAACATTATTTTTAAAAAACTTTTTTTAAAATATATTTTTTATTGATTTTTTACAGAGAGGAAGGGAGAAGGATAGAAAGTTAGAAACATCGATGAGAGAGAAACATTGATCAGCTGCCTCCTGCACGCCCCCCACTGGGGATGTGCCTGCCACCAAGGTACATGCCCTTGACCGGAATCGAACCTGGGACCCCCCCAGTTCACAGGCCGACGCTCTATCCACTGAGCCTAACTGGTTTTGGCTTTTTTTACTTTTTTTTAATGCAAATATGGACAGTCCATACATATATAAAGAGGCAGGGGGGAAAAAAAGTATCTCCAGTGATCCCACACCCAGGGGTCCTCTCTGGCATCTAAGTTCCGTCGGGGAGAACTGCTCTCTCCACTGTGTCCCCCATCCTCACCCGCAGGCTGCAGTTTCTAGAACCTTCTCACCAGGTTTCCTCCTGGAGGAAATGAAAGAGAGCAGTCAGAATCGATGGCACGGAGGAAAGGGAGCGGCTGCAAATCCCACATGATGCTACAGGTGAAAACTAATCCTTTAAGCAAAGCAGCAGACTCTTGAGGTGTCCCGTCCCTCCTCCCTCGGAACAGTAACGATGACAGCAGCAGCCAAAGAAAACACCGGCGCTGGCCAGCAGGGCAACGCCGGCTCGCTCGGCGGCGGCCGTGGCACGTTGCTGGGCCGCATCCCTCCTGGGCACCTCCGGGCTTACCAGCGACTTAAGCTGCCTGCTGGCTCGACAATTATGCTGGGCGGGTTCGCCTTCCTCAAAAAGGGTGTAGTTTCACCGACATCGGGGCGCCAAAGTGTTCCAGTGGCTGCCCAACAGCGTGGCTCTTGGTCAACAACCTCCTTGGGGGAGCCCTGGTTGCTTCCAGAACCTTCTCCCGGCTTCTATGGACCTGTCTTGGGATGGCCAGTAGGGCAGCACGGTATATAATCTGGCTACATGGCCGTGTAGGTGCGAGGAGGGGATCCAGATCCCGGCTCCATTCATGAACTGTGCGACTGTGGGCAGCTGCCTTAACTGCCCCGTGCCTCAGTTTCTCCCTCTGTCAAACGGAAGGTAGTGTCTCCCGTGAGGGTTAAACCAGCCCACGTGCGTAAAAAGCTGAGCGCATGTGTTCGGAGCTGGCAATCGTGAGCCAACATTCCCCGAATCTCTAGTCTATGCCAGGCGCCGATCTGGGTGGTGATTGGAGCGCCACGTGACAGGGAATCAAGGCCAGGAATTTCAGAGCCGTACAGGGCCATGCTGGATTACCCTAGAGGGGAGCCACAAGTTTGGGGGGCTGGCTTTCAGGCCTATTCCCCCCCATTCCTGTATGACAAGCATCTGTTGAACATCTCTTTGACCCAGACTCTGTCTCTAAAGCTCCACATGATATGCCCTAACCGGTTTGGCTCAGTGGATAGAGTGTCAGCCTGTGAACTGAAGGGTCCCGGGTTCGATTCTGGTCAAGGGCATGTACCTTGGTTGCGGGCACATCCCCAGTAGGGGGTGTGGAGGAGGCAGCAGATCGATCTTTCTCTCTCATCAATGTTTCTAACTCTCTTAATCTCTCCCTTCCTCTCTGTAAAAAATCAATAAAATATATATTAAAAAAAAAAACTCCAAGTGATAAAGGCCCTTCTACAGACGGGGAAAGGGAGGCTCAGCGGGTAAGTGACCCATCCATAGCCCGGTGAGCTCCGAACCCAACTCTCAACTTCAAGTCCTGTCCCGCCCGTGCTCACTGCCGCTCCTTCTCTACAACTCAGAGGGGGACAGTCAGACACAGACCTGAGGAGAGAGCTGTTGGCGTCACTCCTGCCCGCCCCTTCCACAGCAGAAACCCCCAATGAGCGGAAAGAGGCAGAGAGGAGCGATGGGCCAGAGCATCATTAAGGGAGCCCAGCCCCATGAGAAGCAGCGAGCGCCACCACTCCTGCCTCAGGGCCTTTGCACATGCTGGTTCCCCCTCCAGGATCCCCGCTCCCTTTCTCACTGGCCCGTCTGTACTGTCCTTTAGATCTCAGCTTTGTCTGCCTCTCTCTTGTCATTTGTTGTCTTACTTGGACTTTGTAATGTGTTACGTTCAGTAAAGTGCATCAGTGTTACATGCATGGCTCAACAAATTTCCATGGTGTGTCCTCACCCCCTGGGCATTGCCCACAGGCTGGCGCCTCCCACAAGCAAGCAGGTTCTGGTGCTTCTCACCACGGGTTCCTCGCCAGCCTCCGGTCGGTGGACTCACAGGGTGTGCTTTGGGCTGCCTTCGCTCAGTCTGTCCTGCGGGAGAGCCACCGTGCAGCTGTGTGGCAGCATTTTGCTCCTCTGCTTTGCTGGGTGGATCACACGGTCAGAGTTATCAGCTTAGTCATTCAGTCTCCTGCGCATGGACGGAGCAGCCGTCTCTGGTTGGGGGCTTAAGACTCGATGAACCTTTTCCTGTGTATCTTGTGCTGACAATAAATGCTTGCTCCTCTTGAGCACAAATCCAGGGATGTAGCTGCCATGTCCTAGGGCAGAGGTCGGCCAACTGCGGCTCAGGAGCCACATGCAGCTTGAGAGCCGCAGTTTGCCGCTCTGTTGACTAATGAGTTTGCTGACGATTGCCTCAGGGAAAAAGAATTTAAAAAAAAGTTTTAATAATGTACTAATGTCTTTAACCTGAAGTCAAAACATCTGGGGAAGGGTAATGCCTAGGGCCGTGGTCGGCAAACTGCAGCTCAGGAGCCACATGCGGCTCTTTGGCCCCTTGAGTGTGGCTCTTCCACAAAATACCACGGCCTGGGCGAGTATATTTTGAAGAAGTGGCGTTAGAAGAAGTTTAAGTTTAAAAAATGTGGCTCTCAAAAGGAATTTCAATCATTGAATTGTTGATTTTTGGCTCTGCTGACCAATGAGTTTGCCGACCACTGGCTAGGGGATGTGTGTGTTTAGAGTTAGTTAGGATACAGCCAGTTTTCCGAGTTGACCATACACTTCAGCAGTGTCTGGAGTTCTGATTGTCAGTGTCCTAGCTAATACTGGGTTCAGTCGGTCCTTTCTATTTCAAGCTTTCTGGGGGATGGGAAGGGTAGCACTTCCCCCTAGAAGCCACTGGGCAACCCCCAGACCAGAGTAGGGGCCTCCTGGTCTTGCCCTCTATGGACTGGTTCTCTGCAGCCTTTCTACCAATTCCCCGTCTCCCTCCTCTCATGGGAGCGGGGCTCCCGAAGGGAGGGGAGGTCGCTCTCTCTGACCCACAGTCCCCTTGGGAAGGAGAAGCCAGACCCTGCCCCCTGCTCCCAGCCCCCTCAGCCTCTCCCAGGGCAGACCCGAGTCCAGCCCCGAGGAGGCGGGCTCTCTCCTTGATGTGCCCACGATGCTCCTTCCTGGGGTGTGGGCCTCGGTTTCCCCAGGTACAGAGCAAGCACGCTACCTCTGCCCCAGAGGGCTGCGGTGAGAGCCAAGTGAAAGGAATACACGAAGTCCTTGGAAGGGTGCCGGGGCCGAGGGGCGGGGCGCCCTGACATCACCCACCGCCCGCAGCGCTGTCTCCGAAGAGGCGACCTCTCCTGCCTCATCCTTCTCAGCAGAAAGCTTCATCCAGTGCCCGACCGCATGAAGCGACACGTCCGTCCCTCTCCGCCCCAGGTGACGGGTGCCTGACCTCAAAACCAACCAGTACCGGGAGCCTTCCCGCTGCTCCCCGTGCTCACGGCGTCTGGCTCCTGCCTGGCCTCCCGGCTCAAGCAGCGCTGACTGCGCTGGTGACGGGCAAGCGTGTCCTGCATCGTCTCAGTCCATCCATCACTCCCCTTTTCCAGATGGAGAGACTGGGGTTTGAAGGAGCCACTGGATGGCCGAGGGGAGGCTCTTGATCCCGCTCCAGGGCCTGGAGATCATAGGCCTGAACCCTGGAGCCAGGTCCTTCGTGGGGACTGCAGTGTCCACACCAGCCTCAGGACGGGGAGGGCCGTGGCCACTGCAGGGGGAGCCCAGGATGTGTGGACCATTGTCAGGAAGGCCTGGGAGTTCCAGAAACCACAGGCTAGCAGGGTGCATGGGACAAGGAGTCCTGACCCCCCAGGGGCGGGCTTTGTGAGGTGGTGAATCCGCACTCCCCTCCCCTCTGATGTCTGGTTTGCAAATGCTTTCTCACTGGTAGACAAAGCCGTCGGAGGAGGAGGACAGGGCAGGGTTCTCCGTGCCTGTGGTCCCATTTCTGCTGAAACAGATGTCCCAGCCACGAGGACACGGCCTGGGAGGCGGCTGCACAGAAAGGGGTGAGTCAAGGGCCCTCTTCCCGGCGGACCGCTCCTTCCGGCACCGGGAAAGGCGGGAATGCGCTGAGCTCACCCAGGCCCGGTGACAGGGACGGCTCCCGAGTTGTCCCGCACGCAACTTCCGACGACACGTCACAGAAGCACGGTGTCCGCCCGGCGACGTCCCCGACGGCTGTTTCGTAAGGACAGAGGCCTCGGCCAGCGAGACGTCTCCTCGGTCCACAGCCGCCCTGTGCCCTCCGGCCCAACTCCAAGGTGACAATGGGAGTCCCCGAGGTGCCCAGCAACAGGGCATTGACCGAATCAGTCACGGCCCATTCAGGAGCGGTGACACTCAGCCACCCAGAGGCTAACGAACACCCGCCCATGTTTACTGGCATGGGGAGACGCCCATCGGTTACCATGGCAGCAAAAAGCATGTGCATTAATGTCCATTTAAAAAGCGCCCGGCTTACGTCTGTAGGGTCGTCTGTGTGCTCACGTGGAAAAATACCTGGAAGGACATCCGCGGGGTCAGCAGGTGGCTTTCCCTTTTGCCCAATGCCTTTATGTCAGCGGTTCTCAACCTGTGGGTCGCGACCCCTTTGGGGGTTAAATGACTCTTTCACAGGGGTTGCCTAAGACCATCGGAAAATGCAGATATTTACATCACGATGCATAACAGTAGCAAAATGTCATGGTTGGGGGTCACCACCACATGAGGAACTGTATGCAAGGGTCGCGGCCTTAGGAAGGTTGAGAACCACTGCTTTATGTGTTTTCTGAATCATTTCGATGGTTACAAAGCTCTGGGCCAGGTAGAAGCGTGAGCCCTTTTACCAGCAACAACTCATTTAATTCTCGCATCAAGACAAGGGCAGTAAACCCTATTCTCATTTTATAATGAGCACTCATTACTTTTATGGGGAGGAAAATGGGGAAGCTTTTTCACTTTGGAAATTTAAAAACACACACATAAAACACCCACATCATGTATCGCATTTGGCTGCAGACAAGACACTGGACCAAGTGGGAGATCCAGAGACACAGAGGATGCAATCCTTGACTTCCAGAAGGTCCCAGCCCCCGGTCCCTAAAGAACTAGAATGCTAGTTTGCATCTGGCAGGTGGATGGAGGGAAGCACTCTGCAGAGTTAAGAGAAGACAGAGCCAAAACCGGTTTGGCTCAGTGGATGGAGCGTCGGTCTGCGGACTGAAATATCCCAGGTTCAATTCCGGTCAAGGGCATGTACCTTGGTTGTGAGCACTTCCCCAGTGGGGAGTGTGCAGGAGGCAGCTGATCAATGTTTCTCTCTCATCAATGTTTCTAACTCTCTGTCCCTCTTCCTTCCTCTCTGTAAAAAAGGGGTCGCCTAAGACCATCGGAAAATGCAGATATTTATATCATGATGCATAACAGTAGCAAAATTTCATGGTTGGGGGTCACCACCACATGAGGAACTGTATGCAAGGGTCGCCGCCTTAGGAAGGTTGAGAACCACTGGTTTGGAGACTTAGCTGGTGTTGGAGAACTGGAGAATTGGTGTGGAAACCCCCATACACTGTTCTTAGAAATGGTGCCAGAAGAAAGAAATCACATGGTCAGCCGAAGAACTGAAAAAGAAAACACAAGGTCAAGTGATGCGAGAGGCATCAGGGAGCCCTGGGGGCCTGCCCTGCTGTGCTCTCATCTGGCAGGGTTGGGGCTCACCAGCTGCTCACTCTTCGAGGGTTCGCCAAGCTATTTAGTTACGAACTCGCCCTAACCAGTTTGGCTCAGTGGATAGAGCGTCAGCCTGTGGACTGAAGGGTCCTAGGTTCAGTTCCAGTCAGGGGCATGTACCTTGGTTGTGAGCACATCCCCAATGGGGAGTGTGCAGGAGGCAGTTGATCAATGTTTCTCTCTCATCAATGTTTCTAACTCTCTGTCCCTCTCCCTTCCTCTCTGTAAAAAATCAATAAAATATATTTTTTAGTTACGAACTATGTGTGTTTCTGTCTCTGTGTTATTACCTCACTTGAGGCCCAGTGCACAAATTCGTGCACCAGTAGGGTCCCTCGGGCTGGCTGGTGGTGGGGAGGGACTGCGGGAGGTTGGTCCCAGCAGCAAGTTAACCAACGGCTGATCTGCAAGGAATCGGGCTCCCTCCTCCCCCCTGTCTGGGTCTGGGGTGCGGGTGAACCAGATTCAGCACTGTCGGGGACCAGCACCAAGGCCTCAGTCAACATGCATCATAGCTACCGGCCGGTCGACCGGTAGTTCTGGTTGTAATGTTCACTTAGGCTTTTATATATACAGTGGTACCTCAAGATACGAGTTTAATTCGTTCCGTAACCTTGAGGCGTGGGAAACTATGAGATGCTCGAGTCTCGGTAAACTGGTGGGTTGTGTGCAGCCGGCCGATCTGCGTGATTACTCCTATCTCAAATGTTGCTCGTATTTCAAAGCAAAAATCGCTCGCTCCACGGCTCGTATCTTAAATATCTCATATGTTAGGGCACTCGTATCTCGAGGTACCACTGTATTTATTACCTCACTGTATGTAATAAGTCCCCAAAGTTGTGTTTTTTAACATTTTAACTACACCATTTGCGTAAAACACATCAACGGGCCAGATGTGACCCCAGGTGTTTACACCTGCGTTAGGTGCTCCCTCCCAGATGGAGACACCTGGCCACAGAGACAACCCGGGCACTAGGATTTGAGAGCCACACCAGGTAAGAGTGGGCAGGGCTGGAACAGAACCTAAGGGCTCAGCGGGCCCCGCCCCCTTCCTCTTGGACATACAGTGTTATTATCCCCATTTCTCAGATGAGGCCACCGAGGCCCGGAACCTCCATCTCTACGTGTCACCTTCGTGAGCAATCCTTTAATCCTCACAGCAATGCCAAGACCGTGTGCTCTCGTCCCCATTTCACAGATGAGGAAACTGAGTACAGGTCCTCCCCCCCCCCCCCCCGCCGCCCCTACTTTGTCCCTTGCAAGCTTCCGCCTGGACGGGGCAGGGGAGGGGTCCTGTGCTGTCTCAGCTGGCTCCTCCAGCAGGCCTCTGTTCTTCTCCAGCAGGCGTTTAGGTCCCTGACTCACCGGGGTTGCCATGTGAGTGGATATTTTTAGTGATGCTTTTACAAGATGCTTCTAGGCCTTTGGGCACGAAGGTTCCCCACCCGGACTTCACCACCATTATCGTGATTGGCAGCTCATTAACACTAATATCCTGCACTGGCCATCCACTTGTCAGGAGGGTGATTTCCAAACAGTTAGCAGGGGTGGACTCCCGCCCCTACGCTGGCCAGAGTGTTTTTCTCCCCGGAGAGCACGTGACCTGGATGGGAACCTGGGACACCAGGCTGTGTCCGGAGCCTTCACCGATCACATCGATGCCGCCTGTCATGGGAGCACCAGGCCTCGCAGGACGCAGCACTGAGTAACGCCGATTCTGGAAGGAGGTCCCCACTTGCTCCTTCCTCTTCCTTGTTTCTTTCCATGGGACCAGGAGAACATCTCCGTCTTGTTCTCATTTGTCCCCACCACCTGCCCATCCATCGCCCTTTGACAGAGAGAATAGACCCCGGGCTCAGACCCCGAGAGAATTCAAGGACATCGGTTCGCTTTTTTAACGCTACGCTGATGGTCACCTATTTATGTTAAGTGGAGGTGAGGTGACGTCAAGTTTCCTTCTGAAATGAATTTGTTGACGTTTCTAAAAGGCAAACTCGGGAAAGGGTGGGAAGTGTGTCTGACACAAACTCCCAACGATGTAGCAGGACAGGACAGGCCCTCGGCGCCTGGAGTCAGTCTGTCACCGCTCCCTGCTTGCGCCTGTCATTCCCCAAACCCACCCCGCCGGCTCCTGCCTCTTCACCTGTGCACAGGCGGTCCTGACGGAAACACCTTCCCTGCCCTTCTGCACCCAACTCCTCTTCATCCTTCAAAGCCTCAATCGGACATTAGGATGAAGACCTCCAGGTACCCAGTGCTCACCCCCTACAGAGCAGATCTCTCTCTCCCCCGGGCTGCCTCCATGCCCCCCACTCACGCCTGGGGGGGGCTGCCCTGAGGAAGGCTTGGCCAGCTGGCTCTGGAGCCAGACAGCCTGGGTTCAAGCTGAGCCTCTCGGTTCCAGCTCTGCCATTGGACAAGTGACTGCGCCCGGCTCTGCGTCCGTTGCTTTGCCTGTAAAGTGGGGGCAGTGACAGCTAGTGACGCCTTGGTCAGATGAGATGAGGTAAGGCCTGGAAGCCCCTCATACAGTAAGCGCTCGGTAAAGAGTCTCCGTGAGGGAAACTGCATGCGGTGGTCACTGTCAGCATCCAGGTTGGCCTGTTCCCCAAGTCATCCAGGTGCGACTCCCAGTGCCTGATGCAGCAGCAGGAGGCCTGGTTAGGTGCTCCATCAAGGTGAGTTCCTGCCTTCTCCTCCTCACCCTCGCCCTCACCCTCACCCTCACCCTCACCTCTGCTCCCAGTTGAACAAAGCAGAGTGGCCAGGGGTGCAGGTCTGCTTTCTCACAGAGATCCCTGACCTAAAACCAGGGCCCCAGCGCCAGGGCCATGCCTGGAGCTGCCCCCACAGTGGCCCTTCCAACCCCTTGCAAATTGGAGAAGAATCCAGAAGCACGGGTTATGGGCCAGGGAACAGACCAAGAGGCTTGCCTTGTTCAGAGGCAGGGGGACCTTAAAGGAGGCCACACCAGCATCCTTGTTTCTTGCACCCCCAGGCCGTCTCCTCCATAAATCTGTGCAAACAGCAACTCGACCCAAGACACGCCTGAATGGTGTCCTTACAGCTGGGCTCGGGGCCAAGACAGCAGCCTGCAGAGCGAACCAACACCTTCCCCGGAAAACCAGTGTCCAAGGGTCTAAGTGGAAAGGAGGAGGGTCAGGAGCTTAACGGGGCCTGTGAGAGGCAAGGCAGACACCACAACTTAATCGCTGTGTGACCTGAGGCAAGTCACTTCACCTCTCTGAGCCTCAGTTTTCAACTGAGGCCCAGAACTGCTGGGAGGGTGAAATGAAACTGGGAAGTGCTGCGAACACGGTGCCAGGCACAGAATGAACCTTCACCTCACCAGCTCTGCCATCACCTGCGGAACGTGGGTTCCTCCCTCTTTCTCCCCTTCCCTAGGCCTCAGCTCCCTCCAGAGCGAGTCCTCCCTCCTCAGACTCACGGCCTCAGAGCAGAGCAGAGAGCCCGGGCCTGCACAGCACCCTGAGAACCATGCTCCAACGGATGGACCTTTGAATCCACTTCTTTTTGTTGTTAAAATAATAGAAAGAATGCTGCTGTGAACATCCGGGTACGGGTTTCTGTGTGGATATGCACTTTTATTTTTGAGGAGGCACCTAGGGGTGGAGTTGCTGGGTCAGCTGGTAACCCCATGTCTTCCATGTTGAGACAATGCTTCCAAAAGCAATTGTACCCTTTGACATTCCCACCGGCAGCCCATGACGGTTTCGAGTCTGGACATTTGTCCACACTTGTCGCCGTCTGGTGGGTGGGAACGGATATCTCTTTGTGGTTGTGATTTGATCAGCCCCATTAGGATCATAATCACTTGATCAGCCCCATTAGAATCATCATCACCACCTTAGACGGGTGCCCCTAAATCCAACCTGATGCAAGGATTCATGGACCTGGACTAGGATGGAGTTTATTGTAGGAAACGCCAGTGGGGGTGTGGGGGTGAGATGGAGAAAGGAAGGCATCCAGCTACCACTGTGCTGCATGTCTTGGGGTGAGGATGAGGCTGTGAGTTCCCCAGCACTTCCCACCGTCTGGGGGTGCCCGCAGGAAAAAATTGCAGGAGCTGGAAGTGGGGGGAGAGGTGTTAACGATGAGGCCTACAGGGATGCCCACTGCCTCTGCTGTGAGCACCTATTAGTATGTTCTCCTAGGCACTCAGGTACCACACACAGTTTCTCACTCAGTCACCCACACAACACCCAGGCACCTTGCAAGGTGGACACGATTATCTCTCCCCCTTTTAAGCAGCGGAATTGGGGTCTAATTCACATTCCACAAAATTTGCTGTTTTAAGTATACACTTCAGTGTATTTTATGATATTCACAAAGTTGGCCCACATCATCACAAGCTAATGGTAGAACCTTGTCCATTTACAGTTACCCCCCAACCCTGGTCACCCCACTAACAAACTGCCCCCACCAGCCTTAGCCTCTCACAAACCTGTTTTCTGTCATACATCTGTCTATTCCGAACATTTCATATCAACCAACTCATGCAATGTGCGGTCAGCTGGGTCTGCTTCTTTCATTTATCACCACGCTTTTGAAGTTCATCCATTTGTAGATTTTCAATATTTCACTCTTTTTTATTGTCAAGTAGTGCTCTGGTGAACAGCTATGCTATATTTGGCTTAGCCATTCTCCAGCGGATGGACCTTTGAGTCCACTTCTTTTTGTTGTTGTTGTTAAAATAATAGAAAGAATGCTGCTGTAAACATCCGGGTACAGGTTTCTGTGTGGACATGCGTTTTTCATTTTTGAGGAGGCACCTAGGGGTGGAGTTGCTGGGTCAGCTGGTAACCCCACGTTTTCCATGTTGAGACAATGCTTCCACCAAGCAATTGTACCCTTTGACATTCCCACCGGCAGCGCAAGGCGGTTTCGAGTCTGGACACTTGTCCACACTTGTCGCCGTCTGGTGGGTGGGAACTGATATCTCTTTGTGGTTGAGATTTGCATTTCCTTGATGACTAAGGGTGCAGGGCAGCCTTCCGTGTGCTTGTGGGCCACGCGCATTATCTTCTGTAAGCACATCTGTGTCAATCCTTCGCCCATTTCTTAATGGTGCTGACTCTTCCGTGTCATCCGCCTCTCCAGCTGAGAGGACTGAGCTCAGAGGGGCAGAGAAGCGTGCCCACAGCACCACAGCTTGTGGGTGCCAGGCAGCCTGACCCCTGCCCTTGGCACTGCGGAAGGCTGTGCTCAGATGCCCACTTGACTGAATTCCCCAAGGGCACGCTGGAGGTTGTTGGGGGTGAAATATTTGGTTCTTTGGAAATGAGGGGTGGGGGACCCCTCACATCTCTCCCACTTGTAGCGGTCGGTGACTCCCAGAGAGAAAAGCACCTCATAGCAGCTTGCTCCCCTCACCCTGATAAGCCTGTGTCCTTCCCAGCACGAGGACCAAGCGCACAGAATCGCCCTACCCGGTGCTGGATCTGAAAGCGTGCTCCCCCCTGCCGGCTCCCTCTGGTTCCCAGCCTCCCTCAGCCCTCCACGTGGAGCGTGGCCTGCTTTCCCCTGACCTCAGGCCTTGGCCGAGATTCCTAGCTGCTGCTCTAGCCTCTTGTCCACGGCCCAGCGAGCCCACTAATGGCCCTTCGGGCCACACCCCTGCCGGCCTGACCCAGCTCTCCTCCAGAAGCCATTGGTCAGTCCTCTCAGCCGACAGTCCCAGCACCTGCTTGCACAGGACTCCGAGGACACAGACAGGACACAGACTGTGCCCTCAATGAGGGGGACCTGGCAGAGCCACGAACGACAGCCAGCCGGCGAAGATGTAGGGGAGCTGTGACCGATGAGACTAAAGGTCTGCACGGGGAACTGCGGGGTGACGGGCAGGTGGAGTGAAGCTTCACGGACAGACCCGCCATTGGAGGGTGGGGGCAGGGAAGTGTTCCAGGCAGTGGAAACAGCATGAGCCACGCTGGAGAGATATGAGACCTGTCTAGAATGTAGCAAAGACAGACAAAAGTATACACAAGGAAAAAGAGACTAAAAACATGGAGGACAGACTGGGAGGGTGGAAGCTACATCTCAGTGGAGTTCAATGTCCTGGGCTGAAAAACAGAACCCACCCATATACGCATTTTGTGCACTGGGCCTCCAGTTTATAAGAGAGAGCAAAGGGCCAAGGACATTCCTGAAGAATTACAAAGAGCAGGGCATGGCCTGCCAGCTATCAATGCACACAATATAAAGAGATCATTAAAACATGTTTGAAAGTGTTAGTAATTAGGGTACTGTGGTTTGGCTCAGGGATAGATACATGGACCAGTGAATCAGCCTAGGGAGGCTAGAAACAAACTCAGGCATCAATGGAAATGTGATCCATTTCCAAGAGGTGGTTTTGCAAAATAATACAGACGATGAACTATGCAACAAAAAGAGCCAGGACAGTTGCTTATCTATTTGAGGGAAAAAATAACACCCTGAAATGTGATCCTTCTTTCTACCAAATTAATTCTAGGTGGACTAAAGACCTAAATGTGCAAGGCAAAACTTTAAGAAGAAAACATAGGAGTCTATTTCTGTGACCTCAGACAAGAGAGGGATTTCTTTAAAAAGGCACAAAAGCAGCCCTAACCGGTTTGGCTGAGTGGATAGAGCGTCGGCCTGCAGACTGAAAGGTCCCAGGTTCCATTCCGGTCAGGGGCATGTACTTTGATTGCGGGCACATCCCCAGTGGGGGGTGTGCAGAAGGCAGCTGATAGATGTCTCTCTCATCGATGTTTCTAACTCTCTATGTCTCTCCCTCCCTCTCTGTAAAAAAATCAATAAAATATATATTTGTTTAAAAAGGCACAAAAGCACACGCCATCAATGAAAACCTCAAAAAGCATACTGTGTGCGCCGAGTCCGGTTTGGCTCGTGGATAGAGCGTCGGCTTGCGGACTGAAAGGTCCCGGGTTCGATACCGGTTGGGGGCAAGTACCTTGCTTGTGGGCACATCTCCACTGTGGGGCATGCAGGAGGCGGCTGATCGATCTCTCTCTCTCATCCATGTTTCTGACTTTCTATCTCTCTCCTTTCCTCTCTGTAAAAAATCAATAAAATATATATATTTTTTAAAAAAGCAAACTGTGTGAAGAATAAGAACTTCTGTTCACAAGACACACCACCTATAACGTGAGAAGACAAGCCACAGAGTAGGAAATGATACCTGAAATGCAAATAACTTACAAAAGAGTAGGAGGAACATCTATAGAGCGCTCCCAGAGGATCAATGAGCGACACAATAGATAAAGACTCCAGAACACAGCTGAGCATCGCACAGACAAGGAATCAAGGATTGTAACAAACAGAAAAAGACGCCCAGCCTCATTAAAAGTCAGGGAGACGCCAGCCTAAAACCTCCATCCTACGCCAACCGACACCCACCGGCTTGGCACCACGGCTCCCGTCTGACAGTACCAAGTGTTGTCAGGGCTGTGGAACAATGCAAGCTCTATGCGCTGCCTGTGGGAGAGTACATCCAGTCAACCGATCTGGATGCAAACGTGGCATTGTCTAGCCAAGTTCAGGTGCTACCCCGTGTTCCTAGCCCCGCGGGCCTCACCTAGCCGTCCTTCCATGTGTGTGCATGCCGGGAGAGGTCATACATATTCATGGCAATAATTCTATGTCCATCAATGGCAGACTGGACTGATGATCTGGGGCTCATTCAGAAGACAGAGTGTGTTGTGGCAGCAAAAAATGAATGCGTGACAGCTGAACCCAACAACGTGGGTGGGCCTCACCACCCAGGGCACACGCACCGCAGGAAAATGCAGGCCGTCCGATTCTAGTCCTCCCAAGTTCAAAGGCGTGCAAAACCATATTGTTCGGGACGGCACCCATCCGTGAGAAAACTGTAAAGAAAAAGGGCAAAGCCGTGACAAATGCCAACGCAGGGTGGTTACTGCCTCCAGGTGGGAGGGAGGCAGAGCCCGGGAGGAGGGACCCAGGGCATGCTTCAGGAATGTGTGGTGTCAGCCCGTCTAGGTCGAAGGTGGGTATCTGAACGCACGGTTGTTATCATTAATATCTCCCCTATAAGACGTGTCTTATGTGGGTGAAATGTTCTTAATTTCAAAAAACAAAAGGAATCCGAAACTGGTTTGGCTCAGTAGATAGAGCGTCGGTCTTCGGGCTGAAGGGTCCCAGGTTCGATTCTGGTCAAGGGTACGTACCTTGGTTGCTGGCACATCCCCGGTAGGGGGTGTGCAAGAGGCAGTTGACTGATGTTTCTCTCTCATAGATGTTTCTAACTCTCTCTCTCTGTAAAAGAATCAATAAAATATATTTAAAAAAAAAAACAAACATAAAAACAAAATGCAACTACCACCCATGCTCTGGCAACTCCGAAAAAGGTGCAGCTCAAAAGGGAGAAGCTGGAGTTGCTCCCTCTCGGGGGTCTCGTGAGAATTAACTGAAATGAAACCACACATGTTCAAGAGCTTAAGACAATGCCCAGCCCATGACAAGGTCCATCTACGTGTGTGTTCTTATGCGATGGTGAGGGTTGGCGGGAGGCGGTGGCGGGTAGAGGGAAGAGGAATCCATGCGAGAGATCTTGGCAGCTCAGAGCGATTGCACGAGGGTCCGCCCTGACAGCCTGACTCCCTGCATTGTAAGCACACGCAGTGTTTACAGAGAACCACGCAGGGACCAGAAAGGAGCAGCAGCCGGCAGATGCAGGGGTGATGGCTGTTTCTCATGCATGTTTGGGGCAGGTGGATGGCGATTTTTACCACTATGTGTTGTGCACTGGACGGAAGAAAGGCTGACGGGGGGCTGGTGTAAAGGATGGAGAGTCGAGGATTTGCAGGAGGAACTGTCCGGAGCTTGCCCTGCAGCCATGCTAGTGAGGCTTTTCCAGCCCCCGAGGCAACTCCAGAGAGGTTACTGGTCACCCTTTGACTCAACACAGAGCCGAGGACCCCGTGACTTTCTCCCGGTTTCTTAAAAATGCCCAGTATCTTGTTGGGCAGGTGCACAATGCCTCTGGATTTTCCCACTATCATTATTTAAGGTGTACAACACCTTGTTTGGGCAGGTGTGCCACGCCTTTGGAGGGGGCTACACTCGGAGGGCAGAGCCAGTTCATCCCAGGACTCTCTCTTCGTGGGTCTCAAGAGAACTTGACTCCTGGCCTGGCCTCTCTGAGGGCAGAGTCCTTGGAGATCCACCATGGCCTTGGCCCTCACAACCAGATGTCCAAGTTAACCTCGATGCTGGTTCTATGGTCTTCTTCTTCTTCTTCTTCTTCTTCTTCTTCTTCTTCTTCTTCTTCTCCTTCTTCTTCTTCTTCCTTTGTTGTTTGCTTTTCATAATAGCTTTTTTTTATTGTTTAAAGTATTACAAATAATAGTACATATGTCTCCTTTTTATTTTTTCCCATTGACCTCCCCCTGGCCTCCCCTACCACCCAGTACATGCCCTCACCTACCCACCCACCCCCAGTGTCTTATATCTATTGGTTATGCTTACATACATGCATACAAGTCCTTCGGTTGTTCTCTTACAGCCTCACCCCACCCCCAACCTCCCCTGCCTTCCCGCTGTAGTTTGACAATCTGTTCAATGTTCTTTTGCCTCTGTCTCTATTTTTTCCTCCCGATTCTTTTCTTTAAAAAATCTTGCCTCTGCAGACTAGAAATAAACCTATAAGAACAAAAAATGTTTGAATCCCAATTTCAATGTCCATCAGTTCTGAGTCTCAGTTCCAATGGCAAACAGTTCTTTATGTGTACATGTCAGCAATGGTATCTGGATGGTGGACAAATGGCGGCATAAGAGCTTCTTATGGGTTTCAGAGAAGAAGGGAGAGGGACAGAGAGAGAGAAATATCAATGATGAGAGATAATTATTAATCAGCTGCTTCCTGCATGCCCCCCTCACTGGAGATCGAGCCCGCCACCTGGGCATGTGCCCTGACCAGGAATCAAACCGTGACCTTCTGGTTCATAGGTCGATGCTCAGCCACTGAGCCACATGGGCTGGGCTTTGGTTTTTTTTCTTCTTGTCATTGGTTCTGGAAAGGACTTCAGAAGTCCCCTGGCAGCTCAGCCTCTGCACCCCCCAAGACAGACCCTCTCCCAAGGTCTCCTGCGAGGGAGAGGCCACTGATTCTCTTGGGAACCTGCCTCCCTGTGGACAACACGCTCCTCTTAAAAAGCCCTGAGGCGAAGGCAGCCTGCCGGGAACACACTGGCCTGTTCAGTCCTCCCTGAATGTCCCCTTTATGGAGAGCAACTGCACGGCGTGTATCAAAAGCTTTAAAATAGCTCCGGCCCACATGGTCTCCCGATAAATTATTCTAAACAAACAACTGGACAACTGCGCGAAGAGGCGCTTACAGGACGGTATGTAATAAAGAGAAATGACAGATGAGCTCTGTGTTAACTGCAGGAGTGAACATGTCTATTGGTAAACCCACACAGCATAACACGACGCACCCACTAAAAATCAAACGTGGCCTGGGAGACTATTGAGTGACGTGGAAAAATACAATATAGCATAAAGTGTAAAAAAGCACGTCATAAAAGAGTATGTTTAATTTAGTCATATTTTTTAAGAATAGAAAGATATAGAAAATAAATTGGAAACATGCAGCAAGATCTTAATACTGGTTACCTCTGGGGTGTAATATGCCTTCGCTGTGACAGCTGCATCCTCAGAGGGCTTACAAGGGATATAGAATTGCTTTCGTTTTAACTTTTTAATTACACCAGGAATGCATGACAGCAGACTTCTGCTGAAATATTCAAGCAAAACAACAGCAACTTTCACCAGGCCTCTCCTGGTGCCCTCCCCTCCCAGTGTGGCCACTGTTAGAGTCTAATGTCAGTTTTTTGAGTCCTTTTCCTATGTGTTTCGCATGGATATATGAGTGTATTAAACATCTGTAGAATTCTTCAGTTTGGGGGTGTTTTGTTTTTTTTACATAATTGGTGTCATCATGTAAGTACTGAACAGATATGTAACTTGCTTCTTCACATACCCATGG
Organism: Lasiurus borealis; assembly: GCA_004026805.1. Lineage (NCBI taxonomy): Eukaryota > Metazoa > Chordata > Mammalia > Chiroptera > Vespertilionidae > Lasiurus > Lasiurus borealis. Next base: position 15,515 of record PVJN01019082.1, on the reverse strand, counting down.
ACAGGAGATCTTTTCGTGTTGGTGTAAAGAGATCTTACTCAGTCGTTTTAACTGCTGCGTGGAATCTATAGACTGGATGGACCACATCTGTCCACCTACCCACAGCTGATGGCTGTTTGGGTTTTCCACAGTTTCTGACCGATACAAACACTGACGCAGCGAAAGCGCTAGTCTGTGCTTGTTGCATGCAGGTGCACACGCGTTTCTCCAGGGGACAGTCTCAGTCAAGGCCATAGGCACGCACACTTTCAATTTAAAGAGATAACCCCATGCCGGGCCAGTGTGTCTCAGTGGTTGAGCATCAACCCTGGAACCAGAGGTCATGGTTTGATTTCCAGCCAGGCCACATGCCCAGGTTGCAAGCTCAATACCCAGTAGGGGATGTGCAGGAGGCACATCAATTCTCATCATTGATGTTTCTCTCTCTCTGAAATCAATAAAAACATATATTTTTTTAAAGAGATAAACTCAAAATACTCTCCCAGTGATATCAGCCTCTGGATTTTCCCAGTAACATTACCTAAGGTACCTGTTTCTCTAAATCTTTACCGGCACAGATCCTCACCTACCTTTTCCATTTTGTGTGTATTACTTCAATAATAGGGGGGAAGTGGGGTTATCATAGTCTTCCCGTTTAAACTCCCACCACCTGAGCATCCTCCAGCGGGTCTGGCAGCCTTTCTGGCCACCTCCAGCACCCAGGAGCAGAGATCTGCACCCAGTGCCCTGAGTGGCTGGTATCACATGCTACTGTCTGTCTAACCACTGGGTGGGGAGGCCCGGGGGCTGCAGATGAGAGGGGAGGCCCCAGCAATGTGAGAACCATGTTCCACCACCAAACACTGTTCACCACTATTGGCTCTACCTCCAAGATACATGTCACATTGGCCCACCTCACCTGTCTTCATCACCCCCTTCCAGATGCAGCCGTCCTCACCCACACAGGAACCCCGAGATTGTCCGCCATTGTGACCCGCTTCCGCTCTTGTCCTTTCAACCTTCCAGGGGGTTCACCCAACAGCCAAAGCAATCGCCGATCATATGGCTCCCATGCTCACACCACTAGATATGAATGTGTGTGGGATGCGTGCATACATGACATTAGCAAACATTTATTGAGCACCTACTGTGTTCTAAGCCCTGCACCCAGCCTGCTGGACTGGGAATGGCCCCAGCCCCTCTCCCAGGCCACAGAGCCCACAGCCGACCCCACCTTCTCTCACCTCATCTCCACTCACATTTGCTCTCTACATCCCCCACTCCCTTCCACTCCACGTGGACCCCCAGCCTCCGTGCCTCAGAACCCTGGCCCAGGTCGTGCCTTTGTGGAGGGCTCCCTTCTTCCCAGGCTGTTTCGCGCTCATCTTTCAGGTCTTGGCCTGAATGCCATGCCATCGGAAATGGGTCCTCCCTTCCCCACCTCAATCTGGTTTTCCACCACCTGTCACAGCACCTGTCACAACCGAAACTGAGAAGCTAATCTGTGTGATGGCTTCAGGTATTTCAGGTCCATCTTCCCGCAGATGGAACCCACGAGGACAGAGACTTGTCCATCTTTTCTGCTCTTTACCTCCAGCACCAAACACAGTGCACAATGCACAGCAGATGCTCAGTGAGGGATGGAGGGATGGATGGATGGATGGATGGATGATGGATGGATGGATGGATGATGGATGGATGGATAGATGGATGGATGATGGATGGATGGATGGATGGATGGATGATGGATGGATGGATGGATGATGGATGGATGGATGGATGGATGATGATGAATGGAAGGAAGGAAGGAAGGAAGGAAGGAAGGAAGGAAGGAAGGAAGAAAGGAAGATCCCAGGAAAGAGGGAGGAGAGACAGCCTGCTCCAGGAAGCCTTGGTCAGGTAGGAGCCCTGGGAGGCAGGGGGTACCAAGAGATGCTAAGAAGATGAAATCTTTTGTCACCTGCTGTTCTGTGATGCAGTTCTCCCCGTGACCCCAAATCTCAGTCACGCCTGTGCTGCTCAGGTGAGTGACACCCTGAGAAGGAGTGAAAGGGAGACGGGGCTGTGCCAGAGAATCCTTGGTGATTTGGGTGAGGAGGGGACCCCACAGGGCCCCCCATGGGGACTCACTGGAGGGGAGAGTGGTCCCAGGAGGTAGAGGAATTTGGTGGTTCCATTTCCCTACCAAATTCACCATCTAACTGTTCAGAGGAAAAGAAAATTAGGAAAATGTCAGAAAGGACACAAGAGAGGGTCTACTCCTTCTGGGAGGAAAGGCGGGGTGCAGGGGAACAAGCCTGACTTGGGGCTCAGCTACATTTGGGGCTGGTCCCAGGGCCTCCTCTGCATCTCCACTCCCTCCATGGGAAGTGGCACGGCAACCACCGTTCACCTCTGGAGTCAACATGTTTCCGGAGAGACCACCTCTCTAAACCTTGTCCTTAGCTGCCACTCTGGTTGTCTTGTTCTCAGCACGTGGACGAAGGGACGGCACAGGGGCAGTGCCAGCAGCGGGGACTGGTCTTTGCATGGGAGGGTCAGCTCCCCACCGGGCCGGGAGAGCCCTGAGCTTGTAAAAACTCTGCTTTGATGGCACCGTTTGAAATCCTTAATTTTTGAACAAGGGACCCTGCATTTTCATTGTTCATTGGGCTCCGAAAATTAAAGTATGTAGCCAGGGTGTGTGTGTGTGTTGTGTGGTGTGTGTGTGTGTGTGTGTGTGTGTGTGTGAGAGAGAGAGAGAGAGAGAGAGAGAGAGAGAGAGAGAGAGAGAGAGGATGCTGGAGGTGCTCAGTGAAGGGATGTTCTCTTCAATGAAGCACTATTAGCTGATGGCAAAGACACCCCAGTCAATACCCACCCCACCCCTGAGCCAGTCCCACACCCCAACAAGCTGAGACTTCACAATAGCCCCTCTCAGCTCCAAAATCAACAACCAAAACAACCCCTCCCAGCCTTTGGGCTGTTACCCAAACACCCCCACATCCACCGGCCAAGGCCCAACACCCTGCCGAGCCAGGTGTGGGCTCCCGGCAGATTTTCCCAAGGACTCAGCCAGCCCAGGGCTGTTTGCTGGTCATTTCCATGCACCAGGCACGCGATCTGGTCACTCCCAAAGCGCTGCCCGTGCCGCCCTGTGTGCCTCCTAACTGAGCCTTTACCACCCCCTTCTCCCCGGGCCAGAGGTGAGCCCCTGGGGCCAGCCTCCTCGCCGTGTCCCTAAGGCTGGGTACAGGGCTTAGAACACAGTCAGTGCTCCATAAATGCTTGCTAACGTCATGTATGCACATGTCCCACACACATTTATTATCTAGTGGCGGAGATGGTCACAGACAGGTTAACATAAAATAAAGCAACCCAAGAAGTTTACAGCCCTGACCGGTTTGGCACAGTGGATAGAGCATTGGCCTGCGGACTGAAGGGTCCCAGGTTTGATTCCGGTCAAGGGCATATACCTTTGTTTCGGGCATATCCCCAGTAGGGGGTGTGCAGGAGGCAGCTAATCAATGTTTCTCTCTCATCGATGTTTCTGATTCTCTATCCTTCTCCCTTCCTCTTTGTAAAAAAATCAATAATACTGTACCTCGAGTGCCCTAACATACGAGATTTTTGAGATACGAGCCGTCGAGCGAGCAATTTTTGCTTTGAAATACGAGCAACATTTGAGATAGGAATAAATGTGCGGATCGGCCGGCTGCACACGACCCACCAGTTTACCACGACTCCAGCGTCTCACAGTTTCTCATGCCTCAAGGTTATGGGACGAATTAAACTCGTATCTCGAGGTACCACTGTGTGTGGGTGTGTGTATATTTTTTTTAAAGAAGTTTACAGACTGAGCAGGAATCTGAGTCTCACCCAGATTTGGACCCTTCTTACGTTAGGCCATGCCTTCCGCAGGCTGGGACTCCCCCTTCAGAAATGGATGCTTCCAGATAATGCTCACTGCCCCGCTCAAAACAGGGCATGCAGGAGGTGGAGTGGAGGGGCCCTGACAATGGGGAGACCGTGGGTGGGCTGCTCCCCTCCCTGCACCTCACTTCCCCCTTGGCCAGGCGGACGCCTTGGATTAGGGCTGTGCTATCCAAAAGGGTAGCCACTGACTTGAAATGTGGCTGGGACATGAGGAACTGAATTTGAAATTTTATGTCTTTTTAATTAATTTTAAAAACTGACATACAAGTTAGTCACTGGAGAATTTTTAAGTACATGTGGAACCACTTGGGTATGGGAAACTATTGTCTTCCCTTGTAAATTTGATAAAACATAAACACTGATCAGGTACTTCTAAGGAAAATTTAGATTTTGGACTAAGATGTTCTCTCAGTATAAAATACAGATTTCAAAGACTTAATATGAAAAAGGAATGTAAAATATATCATTAATACTTATTATTTTGATTATATCTTAAAATGTAATATTTTAGATTTAAGAGGTTAAATGAAATATATTATTAAAATTAATTTCACCTGTTTCTCCCTTTTATTTTTCATTTTTAATGTGGGTACTGGGAAATGTAAAGTTATATTTGTAGCTCACATTCTACTTCTCTTGTATGGCACTGGATTATGGAATCTCTTCCCTTTTTTCATATTCTGACATTCTGCAAATCTACGCCCTTCTGATGCCGGATAATTCTTTAATTCTCTGGGTTTCCTTATCTGGCCTCACACCCTTCCTCCTTCCATTCTTCTGTTGGCATCTTCATTTTCCCAAGGAAAATTACTTCACGGAGACTAATCTTTGCCCCCAGCTATAGGAGTTGGACATCTGACCCAGGCCTAGCCAATCAGAGGAGAGCACCCTCCCTTTGACCACGGTGGTTGGTTCAGGCAGGACACGTGACCACCAGGCAGAGCCAATGAGACCCCATTTGACGGAAAGATTGGAAAGGAGTGGCCTTTCCCCAGGAGTCGCTCAGGGATTAGGATGGAAGCCCAGGCCTGCAGGCAGCCAGCCTGTCCCTGTGGGAGAACAGCCTTCCTGACGAGGAGGCCCCCACAGAGAAAAAGGGAATCAAGAGTGAAGAGAGTCCAGGCCTTGTATCCAAAGCCAGGACTATCCCCGGGCTTTTCCATTAGAAAAAAATCCTAATTTAGTTTCAAATTGGAATCCCATCCCCTGAATCTTGGCTAATATGTGAGCACGTGGTTAGCCCCTGAACCCAGCTCAAGTGATGGTGTTCAAAGGCCTCAGCTGTGTGGAACTGGCCCCTTTCCTCCCTCCCCCTCTGCCTTGAAACCCATTCTGTTTGTGTTTGTGTTTTCTGTTTGTTGTTAATCCTCACCCGAGGATATTTTTCCCGTCCCCATTGATTTTTAGGGAGAGAGGGAGAGAGAGGGAAGGACAAAGAGACATATCAGTGTGAGAGAAACACATGACTGGTTGCCTCCTGCACAAGCTCTGACCAGGACCCCGGCCAGGGGAGAGCCTGTAAGCAAGGTTCACGCCCTTGACCGGAATCAAACCCAGGACCCTTTGGTCCACAGCTGGATGTTCTATCCATTGAGCCAAACCGGCTGGGGCATGAAACCCATCCTGCCTTCTGTTCTCCCAGCTTATTCTTGCCTGGCCACTCTCTAACCCTCCCATCTGCCAGAACAAATTGCCTTCCTGCATTTCCACACATCATTCCAATGCCTGGAAAATCCCCTCCCTCTTACCCCTTCCCCCACTCTCGCCCTCTACATCATAGGACCTGGCAAACTCCTCATCTTTCAACTTCAACCACTCTTTTCAAGGTCACCAATAACCTCTATGTTGCTAATTCAAGGCTCACTTCTCTGTCCAGCTCCTACGTAACTTCTTCTTGGGGGTGGGGGAGGGGATACAGTGAACTTTATTGATGGTGCACGACAAGGTAGGGCTCCCTAAGCCCCTCCCCTTCTTCAGGGGCTCTGTGGTGGATACTGTGCTCAAGAGATTGTCAGTGTGTTGGGGGATGGATCTGGGGCAAGGACTCCCCAGCACCTGGGGCTGGTGGTCCAGGGGGCTCTTACTGCTTAGAGGCCACGTGAGCCATAAGGTCCTCCACCCTGTTGCTGTAGCCAAATTCATTGTCAGACCAGGAAACGAGCTTGACAAAGTGCTCATTGAGGGCAATGCCAGCCCCAGCATCAAAGGTGGAGGAGTGGCTGTCACTGTTAAAGTCGCAGGATGCCCTTAAGGGGCCCTCTTATGTCTGCTTCACTGCCTTCTTAATGTCATCGTATTTGGCAGCTTTCTCCAGGGGGGCAGGTCAGATCCACAACCGACACCTTGGGGGTGGGGACACAGAAGGCCATGCCAGTGAGCTTCCATTCAACTCAGGGATGACCTTGCCCACAGCCTTAGCAGCGCCAGTAGAAGCAGTTGGTCTGGGCAGCCCCTCGGCCATCATACCAAGGCTTCCCAGAGGGGCCAGCCATGGTCTTCTGGGTGGTAGTGATGGCATGGACTCTAGTCAGGAGTCCCTCCACGATGCCAGAGTTGTCATGGATGACCTTGACCAGGGGGGCCAAACAGTTGGTGATGCAGGAGGCAGTGCTGACAATCCTGAGGGACTGGTCATACTTGTCACGGTTCACACCCATCACAAACATGGGGCAACCACAGACGGGGCAGAGATGACGACCTTCTTGGCTCCGCCCTTCAAGTGAGCCCCAGCCTTCTCCAGGGTAGTGAAGACACCACCGGTGGACTCCACCACATACTCAGCAGCAGCATCGCCCCATTTGATGTTGGCGGGATCTCGCTCCTGGAAGATGGAGATGGATTTTCCATTGATGACAAGCTTCCCATCCTCAGCCTTGTCTGTGCCTTTGAACTTGCCTTGAGTAGAATCATACTGGGACATGTAGACCATGTAGTTGAGGTCAATGAAGGGATCATTTATGGCAACTATATTCACTTTGTCAGAGTTCAAAGCAGCCCTGGTGACCAGGTGCTCAATACAGTCACATCCGTTCACTCTGACCTTCACCATCGTGTCTCAGGGTTGTGGCTGGCACTGCGCAGGAGAGGCTGCCTAATGACCAGGAGGAGCAGAGGCCTCCTACGTAATTCCTTTTTTAAAAAAAATATATTTTATTGATTTTTCAGAGAGAGGAAAGGAGAGGGATAGAAAATCAGAAACATCGATGAGAGAGAGACATCGATCAGCCGCCTCCTGCACACTCCACACTGGAGATGTGCTCGCAAGCAAGGTACATGCCCTTGACCGGAATCGAACCCGGGACCTTTCAGTCTGCAAGCTGACGTTCTATCCACTGAGCCAAACCGGTCTCGACCTACGTAATTCCTTGACAGCGTTCCACACAACTGACTATTTCCACCTTCTTGAAAGATTTCTCTTGGTTTCCATAACAACTTATTCTCTTCCTCCTACCTCACTGACCACTCCTTCTCAATCTCTTCATTCATCCATCCATTCATTCATTCATTCATTCATCCACCCATTCATTCATTTTGCATGTGTTCCTGCAACAAATACTAAGAGCCCACTGCTTGCTGCCCCCTTTGCCAGGCAGGAGGCATTCACGAGAACAAAGCCCTGCCCATGGAGGTTACATTCTAGGGCAAGTCCTGTTGATGCTCCACCTCAGCTCAGCCTCTAAGTGTTGGCATGTGCCGAGGCTCCTCTTGTCTTTTCCATCTTATCTGTCTCCTGCTTTAACTTCCATCCATGGTCCATGAGTCCCAAAATCTGTCCCTAGCCAGGGCTGTTTCTCCTGAACTCCAGACGCATATACCCACCTGCCTGCTTGATTTAACCACCTGGATATCTGCAAGCTGTTTCCAGTTTCATATGTTGAAAACAGAAATACTTATTCCACCCCCTCTCAGCCTAAACCTGCTTCTTCACCTGCCATTCTCCACCCCACTGAATGGCACCACCATCCACCCAGTTGTTCAGGCTAAATCTTTGGGAGTCATCCTGATTCCTAGCTTTTCTTCTCACCCCACAACCAATCTATCGGCTTGTTCAGTCAGCTCTGCCTCCGAAATGTACCCGGCGACTGTCCACTTTCTCTCTTTCCTCCTGTCACCCTAGTCCGGGCAGCATCAGCCATCCCTGGACTCTGAGAATGACCTTCTCCCTGGCTTCCTGACTTCCTGCAATCCCATCACCACCATTATTCTTCACACACAGCAAGAGGGATCTTTTCAAAACGTCAATCAGATCATGTCATTCCTCTCCTTAAAACCCTCTGACAGCCAGCGTGGGAGAAGAAATCTGCAACGTGCATAGAAGACCATGGATTAGTAACTGGAAGGTGGAGACAACGCCCACTCATCGATCAGACGAAGACAGCCTTCCAGAAAAAAACGGACAAGGAGCGTGAACAGGCAATTCCCAAGAGAAGAAACTCCAAGAGCCCATAAATCCAAAATTACATGTCCGGCCTCACTAGTAATCATGGACATGCACATTAAAGCGAGTTACCCTTTTACACCCAAAACACTGTCAAGTTTTTAACAGGCCGTCAATACCAACCGTTGGCAGGGACACAAAGAAACGGGGACATTCAGACGCCACTCGCGGTAACATAAATCAGGAGGCCAGCGTTGGAGAGCCACCTGGCAGCTTCTTATGGGCACAGCCACCGACCCATCAGCCCCACGTCAGAATCTGTTGTCATAGTGAAAACAACAACAGCACGATACCACCTCAACGCCTGTCAATAGGAGAGCGGATCGATAAGCTATGACGTCTACATTCCTGTAATTCTACATAACAGCTAAAAATAAATGAACTAGGCCAATTCAGCATCTATCCCGCCTGGTCAAATGACAAAAAGCAGTCATAACAGACGTGTGCGTGCCGCTTCTACGTATGCAGATTTAAAATTCTCACCTTGCCGAGACCTGTTTGGCTCAGTGGATAGAGCGTCGGCCTGCGGACTGAAAGGTCCCAGGTTCGATTCCGGTTGGGGGCATGTACCTTGCTTGCGGGCACATCTCCACTGTGGGGCGTGCAGGAGGCAGCTGATCGATGTCTCTCTCTCATCCATGTTTCTGACTTTCTATCTCTCTCCCTTCCTCTCTGTAAAAAATCAATTAAAATTCTCACCTTAAGGAGGAAAATGCTTCTCTTTCGCCTCAGAGTGAAATGCTTATTTCTACCTGGACCCCGAGGTATCTGTGATCTGCTTGGCTCTCTAATGCCAGCTCACACCACGCGCGAAGCTCCAGCCACACCAGCCTCCTCGGGCATTCCTCAAAGCACCAGTATGCACCCCCTCCTCAGGGCCTGTCTATTAACTGTTCCCTCTGCCTGGCACTTCCCACAAAGCAGGCTCCCCCTCACCTCTAAATGTTCTGTGTGTGGACTGATTGCCTGCTTATTTCTTTGTCTCTCCCCACTAGACTCTCAGCTCTAGGAGAGAAGAACCCCGGCCTTTCTTGCTGAAGGGGTATGTCACCCGTAGAAAGCATTTATTTCCTCAGAGCTCAATGAGTGCTTCTTGAGTGAGGGAGTGGGACTTCCTCCAGGAAGCCTTCCCTGAATGTCTAGACTCAGAGACATTCCTTATCTCTGTATTCTACGGCCTCCTGGCTCGGCTCTCTCGGCGATTTTCTCACTATGATTCAGGAGTTCTTGACCTGGCGAGGGACTCCATAAACATCCTAAAAGTGTAGGCCAAATTTCATGTGCTTACTACATTTCCTAGGGAGTTTCCACCATATTCTTTTTTTGTTTTGTTTTGTTTTTAAATATATTTTATTAATTTCTTACATAGAGGAAGAGAGAGAGATAGAGAGTTGGAAACATCAATGAGAGAGACATTGATCAGCTGCCTCCTGCACACCCCTACTGGGGATGTGCTCACTGCCAAGGTACATGCCCTTGACCGGAATCGAACCCGGGACCCTTCAGTTCGCAGGCCGACGCTCTATCCACTAAGCCAAACCAGCTCCGGCTCCACCATATTCTTAAAGGGTCTCCGCCACGAACACACACGACATTACATTGCAGTCGGGTTATCATTTGACCAGGAACTCCACGCCGTAGGCTGCTTGAGGGCACGTCAAACCCTGTTTTCCAAAGCGCCAGTGCGGTGCCTGGCATGTCACAGGGGAACCTCAGCGACCTCTGAACCGAGGACTGAGGGAATACATGCCGCTTTGGGAGCCTGGAGACCAGACTCGTTTTCACTCTCAGACGCGTGGGTCACTCATCAGAACTAGAACAGACGGGAACAGACGGGAACAGACAGGGAACAGAGCGCTGGCCTCCGAGCCAGGAAGGCGCAGCTGTCAGGCGGGCAGGGCCCCGGACAGCCTCTCCTCGTGCTCACCCCGAGCCCCGAGATGCTGATCCTGTTCCCGGCTTTTCACCCTGGAAGCCGGCTGTGCCCTCCGCTCCCGCCGCCTCAGCCCGGAAGGCAGGCGCGGCAGCTTCGGTACTGGAGGCGGATCAGCTGCGATCGATGCAATCGCCGGCTCAGGCAGCCCCATAGAAACCCCACAACAAGGCGCCAAAACAGAGGCCAAACCCGCTCCGGGGAGTCAAGGTTCGAGAAGTCAGGAATCTGGAAATTCCGGCGGGGCCAACTGGGCAAGAGGCGTGGGCACTCGGCCTCATTCCATACAAAGGAGAAACCCCACGCTCCGGGATCCATCCCATCGGCCCTGCGGCCGGCCCGAGTCTTTCTCAAGGCCCCCGGCACGCCCACAGGGGGATGTGCTTCTCTGAGGAGTTCATGCATGAAGTCCCAGCAGGCTGAGCCCTGGGGTACCAGGAGGAATATGTAATAATACCGTCAGCCACCACTGGACGTGACCTGCGTTTCTACAGATTTAATCCTCACAATGCACCCAGGAACCCCGTCTGACAGAAGAAGAAACCGAGTTAGGAAAGGCCCAGGAGCTCCCGAGGCCCTTCAGCCAGCAAGCGGCAGGGCTGAGATTCGAACTGGTCACCTGGTTCCTGTGACCTTAACCTCCACGCTAGAGCTGCTGAGTACGGAGCCCAAACTTGGTGGCACGGGGCTACCCCCTGATTATATCCAGGCCTCGTAGCCTGGCCGGGAATCACCAGCACTTTCTCCATGTTGAAGATGAGTAAACAGAGCGTCAGAGAGGCCAAGTAATCTGCCCGAGGTCGCACAGCAGGGCGAGTGATGGCAGAGACCCACGCCCATCTGACTCCGACATGTCGGCTCTTAACCCCTGCCCGGAACTGTTTTCCCTCGGAGGGCTGGGCCGGTGTGGCCACTCTCACCTCCCCGCCCCTCCCCATTCCGAGTCCAGAGAAAATGAAGTCATTTTCTGGGCTGAATTTCCAAGACACAAAGCAGCACCTAAAACAATGACTCGGAAGAAGTCTGGGCTTGATAAGGAAAAGTATGAATGAGTAAAAGAATGAATGGGGGAATTAGTGAATGAATGAACCGCTGAAGGTGTAATGAATGGATGAATGAGTTTCTCCTGACTGCAGTCTCTCTTCTCAGAGGAGACAGTCTGAGATCCCTGAGAGAGTCAGACCCAGGCGCCCGCCAAACCTTCCCCCGTGGCAGGAGAACCCTCCGCATCAGGTACAGATGGGCTCACGTGTGTCCCTGGAGGACTGGCCTTGTCCACAGAGCATGTCGTATACATGTTCTCATGATTCCCCCCCACAGCCACTGTGAGAGATGTGCTCCTCTCCCACTGTACATGAAGAGCTTGCAGTGCAGAGAGAACACGCCCTGATGTCACGCAGGAACACGTGACAGAGTGGGGGTCACGGCAGATCCCTCACCCCTTCTCCTCCAGCCTGTACCTGCGTATAAGGTTCGAGATGGAATGACAGGACTGCCAGAAGTTTGTCCAAATCTACAGGTCAACAGGTCAGCGGGCAGCATCCATTTAGAGCAGCGGTTCTCAACCTGTGGGTCGCAACCCTTTGAGGGTCGAACGACCCTTTCGCAGGGGTCGCCTAAGAACCATCGGAAAATGCAGATATTTACATCACGGTGCATAACAGTAGCAACATTTCTTGGTTGGGGGTCACCACCACATGAGGAACTGAATGCAAGGGTCTCGGCCTTAGGAAGGTTGAGAACCACTGATTTAGAGGGAAATGGAATGGAGGCAAGGACATGCCAGAGGCTGTGCCCAGAGTCCCAGGTGGTCTGACCAGGCCAGGAGACTTCAGAGAGCTGCACGGAGGGCCCCCAGGTGGGGTAAGGCCAGAGAGCAGGTAGCATCAGGGGCATTACCCAGGGTTGGCTAAACAGACAGAAGCCCAGCCAGAGGCAGCCCCGGGAACCTGGGGGTGGGAGGTGGGGCAGAATCAGCTATGGGCCCCCACCTGCCCTCCTGCTCACCCCTCCCGGTGGGCACAGGCTCTCACTGGAGACACCAGATGCCAGATCACGGGCTGGGAGGGCAGCACCTCTCTGTCTATGGGAACAGGACAGTGTCGCCCGGCCCAGCCAGGCCTCAGCAGACAGCCACGCACAATGGCTCTCTCAGGCAGGCAGACAATTCAGCCCTTTCAGCCGAGGGCAGCCGGCCCGGCTGGCACCCCCGGCCCCTGTGTTCCTCTCTGGCTCCTGCAAGTGAATCACTCCAGTTAATGACCCTGAGAACAATGAGTGGTGAGCAGGTCTGGGTTCTCCCGGAGCAAACAGAAAGCGGGGGCCCAGGCACACCAAGGCCACTGTCGCCGCTGCAGATCTATCGTGGGTGCTCCAGGGTCACAGAGCCACCCGACAGAGGGCCTCAAAGCTGCCACTAACTGTGACCCTCAGAACCACGGAGGGCTGGGTTCAGAGCGTGTCACGACTGTTCAAGAAAGACGATGGTTCTAATCACAGAGCCACAGACAGCCAGTGGCCCAGAACCACGAGTCCTGAGGCCGGAATCGCCAGCTCAGGGAAAGACAGACATGTAGGACCATCAGCCCATCCGCTGACAGAACCCGGCTCTTCGCAGAGGGGGAGAGGCCTTAGAGACCATCCTGTCTCTACACCCCGCTTCCCGGGAAAGCGAGCAAGAGCCCATGGTGGCTGCCCGAGCTCCTGGGTCCCGGGACCTGCCCCTCGGAGGGGTCTGCCCCCCCTCGGAGGGATCCTCTGACGCTGCCAGGGCACCTGTGGTCAAGCCCTTCCGTTGTGTCAACACCTGAGGCTCTGGGAGCGCTCCTGTCGGGATGATGTCGCCGGCAAGCCCAGGCAGGCTCGGATTCCTTGGGCCAATCCCTCGGCCCCCGGCCTAATAAGGGAGAAGAGTGCACCCTCATGGCTTTCACCTGGGAGTCTGCCCGCTGGTGAGCACACAGGGAGAGAGCCGGTCTCCTGGGTTTCAGCCTGGGGTGCCTGTGGCCTCCTCAGGGTCACTTCAGTTTGGGACCCCACAAGGAAACCAGCCTCCCCAGGACCTATCACGTGCAGGGCTCAGAGAAGCTACTGAGAAGGACACTGGGCCCACCTTGGAGGCCCCTATAGTCCATGTGTATGTGATTCTAAGTCAAGGCCAAGTGTGGTGGCAGCAAACTCAGAAGAGACAGGAATGAAAGGCTTCATGAGAGAGGGGTAGCACTGAAGCCATGACAGAGCTCTTCTTATTATTTACAATATATCCTTATTGATTTCAGAGAGGAAGAGGAAGGGAAAGAGACAGAAACATCAATGATGAGAGGGACTCATTGGTTGGCTGCCTCCTGCACATCCCCTCTGGGGATCAAGCGTGTACCCCGACCTGGAATCGAACCATGACCCCTTGGTTCTATAGCTCAATGCTCAACTACTGAACCTCACCGGTCAGGCTAGAGAGCTCTTCTTTCCATAATTCCTGACTTCTGCTCCTGGCTGTGTTGGAGTAACAAAAACTAGACTTGCCGAAACCGGTTTGGCTCAATGGGTAGAGCGTCGGCCTGTGGACTGCAAGGTCCCAGGTTTGATTCTGGTCAAGGGCATGTATCTTGGTTGCAGGCACATCCCCAGTATGGGGCGTGAAAGAGGCAGCTGATCGATGTCTCTCGCTCATCGGTGTTTCTAACTCTCTATCCCTCTCCCTTCCTCTCTGTAAAGAATCAATAAAATATATTTTAAAAAAAATATATACTTACCTTCTCACCCTAAAAACCTAGAAAACTGAACCACATATAAAAAACAATGGTTTTCAGTGAAAAATGGGCACGACAGTATATGATCCCTGAGAGAAGAGAAACAAATGAGGGAAGCCCCTAATTACCTTGTTTTTCTGCCTCAAGTCAATTCCAAGATCATGGTTCAGGGAGAGGAGTCTCAGGTATGTATTAATTTTGCTGAATTAAAATTTTGGAGATTGGAGTTCAAGGAAGCAGCTCAAAGTTATGTGTCAAAGTTCCAGAAAGAAGGAAGCTGTGCAGAAAAAGAGTTACAGAAATTTGCATGTGACCTTCCGAAGGTGCTGCTGAGCACTAGGGTGAAATACCATTAGCCTGGGTGAAGGGAAACTGACAAGTGGCAAGCTGAACAGTTCCCAAAGCTCACACGCGACAGGAGACAGTATGAGCAGCCAGCGTGGTGAGAAGTCATTGAAAACCTAGAACCTTCCAGGGAGACTTTGTAGAAGTCCTGCCTTCGCTGGAAGCTGAGCTAACCCTGGAGTGAGGGCTAGTCCAGGCCAGCCATGGCAAAGCTTTAAAACAGGCTTCAAAGGCATGAAGCTGATCTGTAAGCAACCCAGCTGCCTGTTCCAACAAAGCCCAACTTCTTTATAGGAAGATGACAGAATTAAAACACTCAACTACATAACATCCATAATGTCCAGCTTTGAGTCAGAAAATACTACCTGTGCCAAGAGGTAGGAAAAGATGACTCATAGTCAAAAAAAAAAATCAATCAAGAAATGAACCCAGAAATGACAGAGAGAATGAAACTAGCATGCAAAAATGTTCTCTGTTGAATTATTATTTTATCTATGTTGAGCATAATGAGAAGAAAAAAATGGAAGACATTTAAAAAAATCAAGTGGAACTTTTAGAGGTGAAAAATATAATATCTAAAATGAAAAAAAAAATACTGGTTGAGGTTAACAGCAGATTAGACACTGCAGAAGAAAAGTAACTGACCCTGAAGATGTAGTGATATAACTATCCAAGATGAAGCACAGGAAGAAACTAGACTGGGGGGGTGGGGAGAGGAATGAGCAGAACTTAGTGTGATATGACCCCAAATGGTCTAACATATGTGTAATTGAAAGACAGGGGAGAGAAAGAAAAATAATAGGAAATATTTTTGAAGAAATAATGGCTGCAAATTTTCTAAATTTGGTTCAAAGAAAAAATAAACCCACAGAATCTCAATAAACCCCAAGCAGAATAAACATAAAAACCCTACACCAAGACACATCATAATCAAATGCCTGAAAGCCAAAGATAGTGAGGAAATCTTAAAAGCAAACAGAGAAAAAAGTCATGTTACATACAGAGGAGCAATGATGAGAATGAAAAAGCTTCTCATCATAAATCATGCATGCCAGGAGACAATGGGCTCTCTCTAAAGCACTGAAAGAAAAAACCAACATTATAAAATTCCAGGTTTCCAGCAGCAATACCCTTGAAACAATGGAGAAATAAAAAC
>PVJN01019081.1:0-37929 GCA_004026805.1 Lasiurus borealis | reverse complement strand
TCCCTTCCCCTCTCTAATGAGACTGCAATGCAGCCCTTCCTTTTGTGCTGCTTCATTCCTTCCTGCAGCAACTGGGTTTTCTCTATGTCAGGGGAAGCATGACCCCTGGCAGCTCCAGGCGTCCATTTCCTGTCTTCCCCAGAGCAGCCAGAAAACATGTTTCTTGTCCAGTCTCAGCACAGAAATCCCAGAAGACAGAGTACAGTGATTGGTTTGGAGGTCGCCCCTGTGTTTACAAGGTTGGGCCTTTCTATACATGAAGAACTAAAGAGGAAATTGTTGTAGGACAAGCGGATAAACATGTAGCCTAATCATGTTCATCCACCATAACAACTGGCCCTCCCACATGGTCACACTATCCCAGGAAATTGGAAGAGAATATTGTATCTATTCCTCTGCTTAGGCAGGCCTCTTGTAAATGGGAATGAATTATTTAATACTAGAGGCCCCGTGCACAGATTCATGCATGGATGGGGTCCCAAGGGGGAGTTGGGGGTTGGGGGAGCGGGATGCAATTGGCTCTCCAGACAGGCAAGTGGAATGCCCTTGCGAGCCCAGAATCCTGATCTGTCCTGCTGACATTCACACTGGTTATTGGGAGTCACCTGGTGGCCACTTTTATATTGTTTCTTCCTGGCAGAGCGTCCAGAGAGGG
The DNA here is from genome assembly GCA_004026805.1 of Lasiurus borealis. Taxonomy (NCBI): domain Eukaryota; kingdom Metazoa; phylum Chordata; class Mammalia; order Chiroptera; family Vespertilionidae; genus Lasiurus; species Lasiurus borealis. The sequence goes on along the minus strand of PVJN01019081.1, from coordinate 37,274 downwards.
GAAGCAGCTGCAGTGCCCAAGGCTAACTTCTAGGAGATGAGCAGCACTGTCATCAGTGCCTGGCCCGTTCTCTAGAGATTGGACCTGCAGGGCTACTGAGGGAGTGAGTGGCTGCTGCTGGACTAGTGGGCCTCCAGGAAGAGTTGGTCAGCTAAGCAGCGCTCCAGCTGTGGGAGTGCACTGACCACCAGGGGGCAGCTCTTGCATTGAACATTTGCCCCCTGGTGGTCAGTGTGCATCATCATGACCAGTCATTCTGGTCATTCTGGTCACTTAGGCTTTTATATATAGATATAGATATTCTGTTTCATGTTCTAGATTTCACAGCTCCTTTCACCTGCTTTTCAAGAACTTTTGCATTCCTGATGTTACAATTGACACTTCAAAGAAGATAAACATGCACTGTTACATCTTCCTCTGACCATATCTTTCTTCGGTCAAGTAATTCAATTTCTTAGTTCTTCCTCAAAACCCCATGACTGAGACTTCACTTTTTCTTTCATCTTTTTTTTTTTTTTACACTTCCATTGCATTTACATATTTTGTTGTAAAATTTAAAGCACACCTTCTTAATGTATAAAATTCAGAATGTAGCCAGAACGGGTTTGGCTCAGTAGATAGAGCGTCGGCTTGCGGACTGAAAGGTCCCAGGTTCGATTCCGGTCAAGGGCATGTACCTTGGTTGCATGCACATCTCCAGTAGGGAGTGTGCAGGAGGCAGCTAATCAATGTCTCTCTCTCATTGATGTTTCGAACTTTCTATCCCTCTCCCTTCCTCTCTGTAAAAATTCAATAAAATACATTTAAAAAGAATTTTTTTTAATTAAAAAAAAATTCAGAATGTAGCACTAGATGATGATCCATATAATTCTGGCTATATTTAGAATTAACTTTGGAATCAGATTCACTTAGGAAGAAATTTTAGCTCTGCTACTTATTCAAAATGGTATGATCTATAAATAATTAGCATTCTCATTTACAAATGAGGATTGTAAGATATTCATCTAGTACATATTTATTCAAAGTATTAGTGCTTGGCATGCAATGGCTTTGCCATTGGAGAGAGAAGAGAGATGCCTGCTATTTTTCATGTGCTCCAGCCTGAAAAAAATGTAAATAATTGTGCAGAGTCTGAGATTTTACCCAATTAACAAACTAACAAGTTATTCTGCCATAGGTGCTAATAGAAGACTCTCAACTGCTGGCTCTGAGACAAATATTTCTCATGGCACAGCAGGCAATGTGATTTTCATGTTCATATCAGTTTCCCTTGGCCCCCAAGTGTCATGGAGACAATATGAGGCACTCAAGGGGGATGTTGCACACACATTGAGCTTATGCTCCAACTAGGATCGCTAATGTTAGGAAACACTCTAATAAAAGGACTGCTAGCAAACCTGTTCCCACATGCCCCCATGGGAGATATTATCTTTATTATCCTAGTCAGGAAAGAAATATGTCCTCCAACCCAGAAGAAGAGAGTAGCTTTAACTTCTGGGTGCTTGCTAGGCAAGTATCCTTGGAAAGATAGCCCAGCAGAAAAGCTGTCACAGATGTATAGAAACTCCATGGAGAATTCCCAACAAAAAATCCCAGGGTCGAAATTAAGTCATGTGTCCATCTTGGACCAAGTACAGTACTTTGTCCAAGGAGTGATTAGTATTATTGGCTCTGTTCAAGGTGACTTCCCACCCAGAGACAGGGGTCAAGGTCACTTACTAAAATATTGAGAGAAGTGTGCTTGGTAAAGATGAGTTACATTTTTTTATGATCCAGTTTGGATAAATTTTAAGGCTGAAGAGGTAAGATAGGGCCAGATCATGAAGAATTATGTAGGTTATATGAAGAAGTTAGGAATTTTTTCTATATGCAATAGCAATTTTATTGTATCATTCAATAATGGGGTAGTGTTATTGATAACTTTTGAAAGATCACACTAGAACAGATTGTAGAGGTTGGTAGGAGAAAGTAAATGAGAAGTTAGGGACTATTACAATAATCTAGGTAAAAGATAGCAGAGGCCTGAATCGAGATACTGGGGTTGGAGAGAATGGGCAAACTTAAAAATATTTTGGTGGTATCTATAGGGAGAGAAGGCAGACTCAAGGACAAACTTTGTCTTTTGTTTTTGGAAAACGTAGTGAATTGAGATGCAGAACCTAGAAAGGTAAATGGGGTTTAGTTGGGAAAAACAAATTCAGCTTTGAAAATTATGAATTTGAAGTAAGGCAGATCATAGAAAACAAGGCCAAGTGAGTTAGATGTCTCTAAATACATGGGTGGAAAGAGGGCTAACCAGAGAGACTACCTCTAGAGAAAACCTGAAGAACACAGATATTTTTACTGAAACTGGCTTGGCTCAGTATATGGAGCGTCGGCCTGCGGACTGAAAAGATCTCAGGTTTGATTCTGGTCAGGAGCATGTATCTTGGTTGTGGGCACATCCTCAATATGTGGTGTGCAGGAGGCAGCTGATGGATGTTTTTCTCTCATTGATGTTTCTAACTCTATCTCTCTCCCTTCCTCTCTGTAAAATATCAATAAAATATATTTTTTTAAAAAAGAACACAGATATTTTAAGGAGAGCGTAAGAGAAACCTGCAAAAAAAACAAAAACAAAAGAAAAGTGAGAAAGAGTAGCCTGGATGGTAAGAAGAAAAGTAGAAACAGATAGCATGATGAAATTCAAAAGATGGTTCGGGAATAGAAATTGGCCTCACTTTTTTTTTAAATGCCATGGTATGGATGTACCACAGGTTAATACAAGAACTAAAAACAAAACAAAAAACCCAAAGCAGTTAAATGATGTCAAATCCTATGAACAAACTTCTTCAGTTGAGTGGGGAGAGAGGAACTCCATCAACCTTAAAGGAGCACTGTGGGATACAGTGGTCCTATTAACACATTCCTGGTTCTATGACATTAAGTCTCAGTAATTTTTCTTTATAAATCGAGTCATTGTGACTTGCATGCGGCCAGGTCATACTCCTACTCCTAGATCCTTTTTTGGGCTGCACTGTACTTGCCCCTAAGAAACTTGCCTCCCTCGCTTCTGATTATATTACTGGTACCAAGTTCTTTGACTTATTGGTTGCACCACAAGTCACAGATTGACAAGATAAATACAAGTGAAAATTTATTTCTACTCATCTCATTAATGTAGATTAACTCTGGCCGATTAGTTCTATTCCAAATATTAGCTAAAATGGCTCTATAACTTGTGCCATCCTGAGTGTAGTATGGTTGTGATTATTGCTTCTTAGTGGAGAATATGACAGGGTTTTGTTGCTGTTTATTATGTGTGTGGGCATGCACATAAGACACTCATGTTTCTCTGTTTCTTTTTTCTTTCCCAGAACTAGCTCAAATAAAATAAAAATTCTAAGCTTTTTCTTTAGGAGAAAGGGAAAAATCACACATCAATTAAGTAGAGGAAGAGATACGGAATATAACATGTTAGGCATTGTATAATTCATTAATGTATATTGGTTCCACTTAAATTTTTCCTTTGAGGAAAAAGAATGTTTAAAATAAAAAAACTATTAAAAACTCACATACTTTAAAAGATTGATCACTTTCCTTTTATAGTTTTATTGACTATTACCAAGTTTCAATGTTTCAAATAATTAAATACTGTAACTGGGACATTAAAAATACAAACTAATTTACCAAAATAATTGTATTTTGAATATTATGTACAATATTATACATTTTACATTACATAAAGGGCTTTTATACATAAAAAGTAAAATTTGATTTATGATTATTGAAAATCCAAAATATAGCTGAACAAACATTCCTATGCATATATACGCAATCACTCAATTGGGACAATCAGAACCATACATGAGTGTGGTTACTAAAAAACAAATTTACATTCATACAACAGTAGGAATTGAAATGTTTTTTATTATTATTATTATTACAAAACCACACACATGAATTACATAACCTGAATTTATATATCTAAAAATTGTTATGCTTAAGATTGAAATGTTTCTCTCTCAAGGGAATTTTTATTTTTAAATTCTTTATTTTAAGGAATTTTTATAATTCATCATCATTAAAATGCCTCTTTGGGGGCATAATGGAGACCCAACCTCATGGAACAGAAAAATCATCAGGGTCTATCCTACCACCACGTGTATCTCACCATATAGTTTTTAAAATATAATTCTATTCAATTATACATTTTGGTATGCCTTTATAAATACTTGTCATCCGAGATTAGTTATTGAGTCATAGAGCTTACAAGGGGAAATATCTATTACTGCAGGGAACTAGATAATGAAACAAGAATTTTGCTAGGTCGCTGTGGAAAAATAATGGAATGGGAGCTCATGTAGAAAACACTACCCATACACAGTCAATTATTTACTATACATGTCAGTCCTTCAAAAAGGTTACTACACTAAGGTGCCATATCTTGTTTGAATATTGAAATCTTTAAGTCCAGAATATGTAATATGAATTTAGTACTATCTCACTTTTAAATTTAATTCATTTCAAGAAGAAGGGCTTTGATTTTAAGTAAAGCCAAATATTTTTCAAACTGATGTGACAAGTCTGGAAAACAATGTCACTCTGTACATGGATCTTATCCCAGCAACACACAGACGGGTGAAAAGTCTATCAGGTTATATATACACATAGAACCTCAAAAAGGGAGCAGTTAGTAAACGGGCCATTCTCTGTAAATTTCGAACAGCGATTTTTGCAGTATTTCTTATTTTGAAATCCTGTAGTTTATCAAAGGCAAACAACATATAACACCTGGAAACTAGGATAGAAAAGTAACAAGTTGAAGCATATACAAAATCGATGTCCTTTCCAACATCCAATAATCACTGAAAAAAAAAGAGATTCAGAGCCTAAATTTCTCTTTCCTGCTTGAGTTTAGCTTGAATATAAAAGAAGCTCTAACCTAGGTTATTAAAATATATTTATATAAATGTATGTGCATTTCTAATATAAAAGTTTTAAAAAAGCCTAAATTCTTAATTTTTGTAATTAAATATCCTAGAGTTCAGTAGGCAGGTTTATTTCTGAGCAGCTTGTAAGGAATTTGTCCGCCGAGTGCTGTCTGAGAAATTGGAGGGGGGTAGGGGGCAGCTACATTTCAGCTCTTTGCTGTGATTTCTCAGCACCAGCTGCCCCGTCCTCTTCCTCTTCCTCCTCTTCCTCATAGTGTTCCTCTCGGCCTTTAGGGTGGTTGTCATCTCGAACTTCTTGTTCCTCTCCGTCATTGTTTTTCTCATCGGCCTTAAAATTAAAAGAAAAAAACAACACCTAAGAGACAGGGAATCGAGTTAGTGAGATAAATAATCCCCTCTTTAAAAAAATGGTGATGCCCTAGCCGGTTTGGCTCTGTGGATAAAGCATCAGCCTACAGACTGTAGGGTCTGGTTTCAATTCTGGTCAAGGTCATGTACCTTGTTTGCAGGCCCGATCCCTGTCCGGGTCAGGATGGGTAACAGGAAGCAACCAATCAATGCTCTCACATCAATGTTTCTCTCTCTGTGTCTCTCCCCCTCCCTTCCACTCTGTCTAAAAATCAATGGAAAAAATATCCTTAGATGAGGATTAATAAATAAATACATTTTTTAAATGATGAGAAGTTATTCATTTTTGGAAGAAATAAGTGAAGAAAATGTTCCAAGAAGCAACAGTGCTACAGTCTTTCTTAATCTTCATATTGTCACAAATTTTCCTGGGTCCAGGTTAGCCTGTTAAACTCTGTGGCACCTTAGATATACTGACTGATATCTATCCAACTGTATATACACATATCTCCTACACATGCACAAACATGCGAAATAGAAATACACATCCTAAACGTACATTTTCATCATTTTCACCATAGGTCTCTTCAGCATTATGTTCCAATTCCCTTTTTTTCTCTTCAGTCAAATCTTCCTGAACCTAAAACAAATCAAATATACTGGGGGTTGCTTTGATCACTTATAAACATATTCTGATTTCTAAAGAGTTCATTTAAAGCAGCAACAAAATTAAACTAAAACTAAATTTGAAAAAAAAGATAAGTCAAAGAAAGATTTGATTTTTCTATTACCTATGAAGAAGTAGATAATACACCTACTATATAAAAATCTTACTCAACTGTCTTCTGTACCTGGATGCATACCTGACACACTGCAATTGCTTAATAAATGCTGTTGATTAAATGAATAAATGAATCAATGCAAAAATATCTGCTCTGTAAAGGCACAGAAAACAGACTTTATGACTTACATATAAGACAGGAGAAAAATTATATAATTAAGAACAAACTTTTCTGTCTAAAATATCCAGAGCATAGAACATGACAATTTTAATTTCTTCATAAAATAGCTATTAAACTGCCTCAAATCCTTGAATCTCTTCAGTGTTCCAACCTGACACTTCTGTTTTACATAGTTTTCTGTAATGTATACTATCACCACTACGTCATTGATTCCAATTATTTTTCAAAATGCACATCAGAGAAATCACCGAATATTTTTGTTAAGTAATATCTATTTAGTGATCACATTTTACAAAATATAGGATTTGGAAAATATTTTCTAACTTAGCTGTTTTGAAAACCAAATGAATGGTTTTACAGAGTGAGTTTTATAGACAGTGTTATAGAGTGAGTTTTCTAGAATAACACATAAAAAGCCTGATTTTTAAAAATATTTCTTTTGGTGCAGAGGGGCGATGTGTTAAAAATCCCAGAAACCGGAAAGGGAAGAAAGTAGGCAGGTGTTCTAATTAAGGAGCAAGAAAGTAAGGGCTGTCCCAGATGCTTAGCCACGGTACAACAGGAATAAATCTCAACCAACCAGACAAGCTTGGAGTGAACCTGGTCTGTTAGGAGCCTACAAAGATGACCCTTCAAAGTTGCCCTAGATAGAGTCCAGCCTTCATGAACCTTTCTTACCAGCTTAACACCATCTGGATTCACACTGGCACAAAATAAATTCATTATGGGGACAGAGGCATAGAACATTTTTTATAGTCACCTGTCTTGGTGGGGTGAGCTAGATACACATTGCACCAGCTGGCTCTAGCTGTGGTCCCTGACATTGTTCTGCCCTTAGTCACAGAACCTCATTACAACATTCCCCAGGACAATGGGATGAAAACGAGGAAGCACTTATTTCAGATTACATTAAGGTCTCACTAATTGGAACATCATTAAATTGCTAAAATGTCCTGGTCAATTTCAGTGATTAGATATGTGTCTTCTACAGTCATAAGAATGAAAATATACTAGCGAAAAATACCGTGGCTTAGTTGGGATCGGAAGGAAACTACATTATGGTGGAAAGAATATATAAAAAGTGTTGGCACACATTTTCTGTAAACGTCCAGACAGTAAATTCAGCTTTCTCGGCCATACCGTGTAGCAACTACCCAGCTCTACCATTGTAGTGCAGAGGCAGCCTCTGACAATAAGCAAATAAAAAATCATGGCTGTGTTCCTCTAAGACCTCATTTACAAAACAGGCTGAGGCCAGTAGTTTGCCAACCCCTAACACAGACCGTGGAGTCAGACAAACCTGGACAAAAACATTGGTTCCAAAACTCTGCTGGCTATATAAACAATGAGGTCACTTGTTTTTATTATAAAAATTTTCAAGCACAAAGACAATTTCATGAACTCTTGATAGTCATCAGCAAGGTTCAAAAGTCATCACCATGTTGCCACACCTGTATCACCTATTGCTTTTCTTTATTTTGTGATAAATTATTCTTCAGCATTTTTAGACACCATATAATTTCACCCCTACACATCTCAGTATATATCTCTAAAAACAATGGACTTTTCTTATATAACCATAATGCCTTTAAAACACCTGCTAGCCCTTTTGGCTCAGTGGATAGAGTGTTGGCTTGCGGACTGAAGAGTCCTGGGTTTGATTCCATTCAAGATGTGTCTCTCTTCCATCAATCTTTCTCTATCTCTCTCCCCCTCCCTTCTACTCTCTCTAAAAATCAATGGAAAAATATCCTCACCTGATAAACAACCCCTTTCCCCAACAAATGATGGTATGGTATCATCTAGTGTCTAGTCCTTACTACATCTTCCTGATTGTCTTACAAATGTCTATGAACAGTTGGTTTGTTCTATTCATCATCCAAACAAAGGCCACAGGTCACTTAGATGCTATTCCTCTCTTTTTTCCTCAAGCAATGAATCAATGTTATTGATTCGTTGTTCTATAGAAAGACCCATGTTCTGGACTTATTTGTTTCTTTAAGGCAATAGTTAACTCATTCCTTTAGCCCTGACATTTCTTATAAAAGTTAGTTTAAAGCTTGGATGAATTCAGATTCAATTTGCAAAGCAAGGGTTTTTCAGAATTCCTATTTGCATCACATCGGGAGGTACATAATGTTTGTCCCGTTTTCAGTGAGGCTAAGGTTGTTCAGTGAACCTGATGGTGACAGCCTGATCCCTTCATGGTAAAATTCCAAGACTTTCATTCATCTTGTGATATCAACCACTGATGATTGGTCTCAAATCAATTGTTTTAATTAGGGCTTACAGAAACGGTGACTTTATAATTCTATCATTCATTCTGTATTCACTGACCTCTATGAAGAAGAACTTTACCATATCAATTTTAGTTACCTGCGTAATTGCACGCTGAATATACTTAATTATGGCAGCCTTTAAAAGCAGACCTCAGCGTGTTTTAATCATGGTTCTAACAATAACAAACTGTGTCACCTTCAATATTTTAGCTACCCTCTCTGCAGCTCAAATTTCTTATTTGTAAAATAAAAAGGTTGGATAAAATCTCTGTCATTTTTGTGTTTGGGGGTTGGGGGGGAAGGAAATCATGGATCCTTTTAAGACTTTGGTAAGAAAGTTGCTAGCAAATGGGTATAAATACACATCATTTTGCCCAGGAGTTTCAGGAGGTTCAGACTTCCCACAGTCTATCTGCAACCATCTGTCCTAGGATTGTGGCTCTAAATAGTGTGCTGCTGAATCAGCATCAGCTGGGGGGTTGTGTACAACTCTGCCTTCTAGGGTGTACCATAGATAAGATCAAAATCTCTAAGGCAGTGGTTCTCAACCTTCCTAAGGCCGCGACCCTTGCATACAGTTCCTCATGTGGTGGTGACTTCCAACCATGAAATTTTGCTACTGTTATGCATCGTGATGTAAATATCTGCATTTTTCGATGGTCTTATGAGACCCCTGTGAAAGGGTCATTCAACCTCCAAAGGGGTCGCAACCCACAGGGTGAGAACCGCTGCTCTAAGGGTAAGATCCACCTAGTATTTGTATTTTTCACACACTCTCCAAAGTGATTCTTAGCCAGAGCAAAGATTAAGAGCTACATGAATACTGGCTAGAATGTCTCTGGCTAGAATGATAAACACCTTTTTTATGAGTTCTTCTCTTCTCTTGAGATGTTGTAGAAATGTGGGCTGTTTACCATATGTCAATATAATATGAGGAGGGAAGTATGGAATGAAATTAGTCTTTAATTTAGGGAGCCCACAAATGAAAATTTTCTAATTTTTCAGATTTATAGATATACTCTATTACCCTAGTAATATATTCTTCATGTTTGGGGCATATAAAATTCAAATTCATCTTAGAGGCATTATTGAAAAAGAAAAAATATGATAGAGAGTTTCTAATTTTAAAATACGCTTCGACTAATAACCATTAGTCTAAATCAATGAATCTAGTTCAGAAGCCAAATGTTAGTACCTCTTTACATGCAGACACACCAGTTATGCCTTTACATTCAGCCCTCTTTAGCATCCTGTTAAAACTGATGCAAAGGTTTTGTTAGCAATTTCCCAACACGGCTCCTCATTCCTCATTTTTGTTCACCGAACTCTGGTGTTTTAAGCATTTTAGAAACGGTCCGTATGTGATGTGGCAAAATTTAATCAATAGCCAAAACAAACAGGCTGACTGCCCTGGCCGGTGGGGCTCAGTTGATTGGGTGTCATTCTATGCACCAAAAGGTTGCTGGTTCCATTCCCAGGTGGAAGCATTGATCCCTGTGCAGGAGTTAGCTGATCGATGTTTCTTTCTCTATCTCTAAAAACCTATTTTATAAAACTTTTTAAAAAATTAAATTTTTTTAAAAAGCAAGTCTACTGAGCCTGAAGTGGGTTTTGCTTAGCTACACTGACCCTGTCTCTGGATGTATTAATGCCTTTCTTTTACACATCAAAGATGTTATGGGATGAGCAAGGGATTAGAAGGCTGAAATGTAAGTAGTCGAGAATGCTGGATCCAAACAGGTGGATGGAATGTGTCCAAGGAAAGGCCTTCAGCAATGTCAGCCATAGTGATGGGCACCACTGCTTGCTGAGTATACTCAACAGAAGCATTTCTGCCGGATGGGCAGCTTCTTGATGTGGTGGCTCACAGTCCACCACTCACGGTGCCACATAACCTGTGCTTACACTCTTATGAGTGTTCAGATCAATCCATTTCCAGTTACGTTGGGAAAACTGAGCACTCGGAGTTGTCAAGCAGTCATTCTATCTACCTTTGTTTTTTGAGCACTTAATTTTAAAGCATCCGGAGTATGTTTTTGGGTAATGTCATAATTTGTATTTCTCATAAATACATAAAAAAAAAACCTGGGAAGTAAGCAACAAGAGGATAAGATCACCATATAAATGTCTTTCACTGAATCCCGAACAAGAAACAACGAATCCTGTCAATAACCATCATTTTTCTGCCTTTGAAGGGTGACTGGCACCGCTGCATTCAGACAAAAGAAGGCAGGGATGGTGCAATTGGGGTTCTCTGCTCTCAGAGGTCAAGGCACAAATCCGATATAGACTGCACCTCTGAACAGGCATTGCCCCGGCAAGATGCACTTTCTCTGGAAGAAGGAATCCCACCAGAGCAGTGAGCTGCACAGCCCAGGGGTTGGTGGGGCAGCTAGGAGACCCTGAGGCTAGATGGTGACAACAGCAGAGCACACTACCCAGTATCCTATAGTTTCCTTCGTACCCCACAAACGGTGTCACATACACAGTCACTGACAAGCAACACAATATGCATTCTCTCATTCTGCAATCCCCTTTATTTTTCTCCCTTTGCCCCTGCCTGCTAAGATCTTTGTCTCTGGCCGTTACTTGTCCTCAAAGGTATTTGGGAACCACTGTTCTCTGCTCTCCCCCGCCCCCCTTAAGGGGAAGAACGGGACCCATTGGAGGTGTTGGAAGATCTAATAACCATCAGCTCAGGAACCACGAGAAAAAGACAACACAGCCTGGACAAGGGACGCTCAGGGGCAGAGAGGAAAGCTGCCCAGAGAAGAAGAAAGGCACACGGGGCTTCCTCAGAGGTCACCAGGCAACCTCCTGAAGGAGAGGGCGTGGCAACCTGGAACCCATGCAACAGCGGGTTAGCAAACGGGGATGCAGATGCCATCCACAGGAGCTCTGGGCAAGGAACTGGCCAATGAGAAGCAGGACCTGGCTCAGTGCAAAGAGGAAAAGGGCGCTGGCAGTTCTGCACCCAGAAGGGAGAGTCTGGGCTTGAGGGAGGGACTGCTGAGGGTGAGGCACTGACCTCTGCCTAGTCCCCAACCTCCCCCCCATCCCCCTACCACCTTCTTGTGTCTGTCAGTCTTCTCTTTCTAACCTTGATCCTTCTTGGATCACAGGATCCTCTCTCCACCTTAACTGACATAATAGAGAAGTGAAAAATCATCAGTAAATGCTGATTAAAATTTCATGTTTACCCTCTGAATTTTTAAAAAGAAACCAAGGTGAATCATTCCTCTTTTAATCCCTCCAAGATTCCTGGAATCTGCCATAATGATATAAAGTAATATTAGTCTAGACATCCTGTTACAAGAGAAGTCCAGATACTATCTATCCTGCCAAATGCCTTAATATTCAAGGCTGCGAGTTCCTTTAATGCTCTTTTCTGATAAGACACATCAGAAGGAACAGCAGGGTGAGAAAAGAGAAAATGAAAAGATCAAGCCAGTTCGAGTGCATGTGACTAGAGACGTGTGTTGCCAACAGCTATAAAGAGCGACATCCTTTTGTTTCCCTGGCATAAGCCCAAATTTTAGCATTAGCTTTAAACGCTGCCAAATGGAACAAACGTGAGAAAGTAAACTTAGTCAAGGGAACTGTGTATGGGAGGGCAGCAGGACAGGTGTTCTGAGCAGGGTCTCAGGGATAGCTGTGCACTGAGGGCAGCAGGACAGGTGTTCTGAGCAGGGTCTCAGGGGTAACTGTGCACTGAGGGCAGCAGGACAGATGTTCTGAGCAGGGTCTCTGGGGTAACTGTGCACTGAGGGCAGCAGGACAGGTGTTCTGAGCAGGGTCTCAGGGATAGCTGTGCACTGAGGGCAGCAGGACAGGTGTTCTGAGCAGGGTCTCAAGGATAGCTGTGCACTGAGGGCAGCAGCACAGGTGTTCTGAGCAGGGTCTCAGGTGTAACCGTGCACTGAGGGCAGCAGGACAGGTGTCATGAGCAGGGTCTCTGGGGTAACTGTGCACTGAGGGCAGCAGACAGGTGTTCTGAGCCGGTCCATGGGTGGGATTGGAAGGGAAGAGGGGGTAGATTGTTCAGGCTGCCACTTGTCCATCCTCTCATCCCCTTTTGGCCAAGGTCACACAGTAGCCAGGCACCTGGCTGAGAGACACCTCCACTGGTCCAGAGAGAGACTGAACATGGGGCCTTGTTTCCTCCATACCATGTTCCCAAGCACAGAGCGTCCGGTGTCCAGACAGGGAAGGGCTGTGACAAAGCGGCTACAACCAGCACCCCTCAGCAGTCAGTTACAAAAGTGTGGCCCCACGATGCTCTAAACCTGACGAGAATATGCCAGAAATTTACAATAAAAGAGCCAGCGGAAATGAGCGGTGCATTTCTACCCAAATGCGTTTTACTCAACTAAGCTCCTTACATAATTTGCCTTTTCTTTGTTAAATGTCATTAAGATACCAAATTCTTGGGAGGGAAAAAGCTAAAAGGAGAGCCGGAGCCCACACATTCATTGCAAATACCTGCAGGGTGTGAAGCCTATTCTGACAGGCACTGTGGGGCCCCCGGATGGCAGGCACTGTGCAATGTCTACAGAGAGAGCTGCGGGGTGCGTACAGGCTCCCTCAATGTGCGGGAGGCTGCTCTTCTCTCTTTCATGAGGGACAGATAGAGCAGGAAATAGCCTTATAGAGACCATCTGCTCCCAAGCCCACTATTCCCGGAAGGCCAGATGTCTTCTGGAGAACGAGGGAGAAGGGATTCTATTCTCCTGCTATGGTTGCCTTCTAACCAGTATGTCCACTGCCGTGGGCTATTTCCCCTCGCAACCCCCTTTCTTATCCTGCCCAAGTCCTTCCAGAAACATTTCTGGAAAAAAGGCACAGCAAAACCAATGCTGCTGAGGTCTGGTGAGCGTGAGTGCAGTCAGTCCCCTGCATTCAGCTTCCTACCTCCTCCTCGCCCTCCTCCTGGTACTGCTCATCCACATTATCCTCCTGCTGATCTGGATTTCCCGCCATCTGTGACATAAAGGGGAGGCGCGGGTTACTGAAAGTCAGGGAGGTGCTTTACAATATTCTGGGACAGAGAACAAGCATGCTGCCATGAACAGTGGGCTGTCCCTGCATCGGCGGCCAGGAAATAATGAGTAACCGTTCCCAACACACAGCCCAAGCCATCCGTCACCCCCTCTCTCTGAGTGCAGACACATCATTTCGTACAGCGGCCTGAAAACCAGCCAAGGAGACGAACCTTCTGTCAACATAGGTCGTGACTCATCTGTTGCATAAACGAGGCATTTATTCAAATACCCAGGAGCCAGAATGGCCTCCGCTTACCACCAAATGCTCCTCCATTTCCGCGTTCCCTTGCTTTTGATGCCGTCGTTTTTGCTCTTCATTTTCATCTGGCAGGTTTTCTTCTCTCGCTTGCTCGGCCTCCTCAAATTCGTCTTCGCCTTGATTGTTAGGGTCATCCGCAGGGTTGATGTCCTCCACAGCTGCCCTCTGTAAAATTTTAATGAAAAGCAACCACCACTTCAAAACCCGGGATCAAGTTTAATTTCATTTGAAAGGCCACACGCGGACAGAAAATGAAATGGTCCTTCGGAGGATTGTTCAGATCTACCCTCGCCAAGACACACAAATACACACCCCACCGTCAGAAGATAAAACTCCTGCGTTGTCTGTCAGAGGCCGAGGACTCAGAATGAAATATGATTGGCACTTCTCTTCTCTAAGGGATTCCAAATGGGTCCTCAACACTTTACTATCACAAAATAGACACCAGAAAAATAGTCAATAAAAACCAAAAAAACCAAGTAGGAGAAATAATTAACAGGGAAGGTTTAAAAGGGCAAATGGTAATTTCACTCACTGGCGTGCTGATTTTTATACAGACAAGCTTTCCTTCAGAGCAATTTTGTTCAGGTAAGTGGGTGAAAAAGCAGTTGAAGAGAAAGAAGGCCCACACCAGAAAGGACCCAAGAAGAGGCTACAAAGAAGGCAGGAAAGGGGCTATTTCAAAAGTAAATGATCACCCCTATTATGATAAAAAAAAAATCAATCAATGAATGTGTATGCATACATGCATAACCCATAGACACAGAAAATCGTATGGTAAAGCCCTGGGGCAATATATATATATATATATTTTAAGTCAATGATCGGTCTCCAATACAGATGACATTTCTTTACAACAAACACTGTCAGGATCCTAAGAGACATTGCACTGGCCAGGGACAGGACAATGAGAACAGAGCTAAGCCATACTTGGCAATATGTTTTGAAAAATATCTCCTCCAACCCACCCTGCCTCCCAAGTGTTCTCAGTTCCTGTGTTCAACAAATTCCCTTCCTATTACCGACTTTAAAATTATCTCGGTTTTCCACTTAGGTTCCCAAAGCGCCTTTCAAAACAATACACGGCCTCATTTTAGAGCCTGAGCTGGGCAGAAAGGCGATGCGGGCATGGCTTCCCCATCACTCCAGTGCCATCAATAGGACACTTGACTGAAGCAGCAAATGCTCTAGAGATGGAGCTGCCCCACAGTAGGATTTCCTCACTAGTGGCGTTCTCCAGACAGACTCCACTTCAATCCACCTCAGAGACCTGGGCACGCTGGAGAGCTCACTGCAGTCTGAGCTGCACCGTCTTCTGTATATCCCGGCTATTCAGCTCATTCAAGTGCAAATGACACTCTTCTTGGGAAGAGAGAGACCGACAGATCTCCACCTGCACACTAAACCCATCTTGTCATCCGGGTTTCTTTTTATGCATGATCAATAATTCATGTGGAAACAGAAAAAAAAAAGACACATTCTCTTCAAAAAAAGATAGCAAAACTTTTGCAAAAGTTAATAAAAATATACACACGAGCCGAGACTGGTTTGGCTCAGTGGATAGAGCGTCAGTCTGCAGACTGAAAGGTCCCGGGTTTGATTCCGGTCAAGGGCATGTACCTTGCTTGCAGACACATCTCCAGTGTGGGGTGTGCAGGAGGTGGCTGATCGATGTCTCTCTCTCATCGATGTTTCTGACTTTCTATCCCTCTCTCTTCCTCTCTGTGAAAAATTAATAAAATATATTTAAAAAATATATATATACACACGAGCTCCAACTCTGCTCAAGTAATGAGTAAGGTTGAGCAGGCCTGGTTGTTATCTATAATAATAAAAGCGCAATGCGCTAATAAGACCAGACGTCTTTCTGGACGACCTTCCAGATTAAGCCGAGCCAGGAGGGATGCCCGGGTCCCGGGTGCCTGCTGGTGGCTGGAGGGAAGGAAGCCCAGGTCCTGGGTGGCAGAGGGAAGCAGGTGCCAGCAGCCGGGGGAAGGAAGGCCTATTCTTGCACAAATTTTGTGCACTGAGCCTCTAGGATCCTAATAAAATAACTGGATGATCAATTACATCTCCCTAAAGATGGAACAGGGCAAAGGCATTAAGAAGTACAGATTGGTAGTTACAGAATAGTAGTGGGGATGTAAAGTACAGCACGGGGAAGATAGTTAATAATACTGTAATAACTATGTATTGTGTCAGATGGGTACTAGATTTGTCAGAGTGATCACTTCACAAATTATGTAAATGTCCAATCACTATGTTGTACACCTGAAATTAATATATACATACAATATTGTGTGTCAAAGGTAATTTTTAAAAAGCATTAAAGAAAAAAATAATGAAATAGATAAAACAAAGAGAAGGACATGTAGGCTAACAAATTCTAATTCAAAGAAGGCACGGTGGAGAAGAGAGGCCAATGTTTCCTGAGTGTTCTCCAGATCAAACAAACTGATGACAACAGAGCAAAAGACTATAAGTCACCAAAACACTCAACATCCTCTGGACGCCACTGACCAGATACTCCCTCCCTTCCTTCCCCCTCATCCTTCTCAGGCACACTCTTGGCTTTTGCACACTCACTCCCTGCTCTCTCAGACTCTCCCCTCTCTCCAGCTCTTGCTCTTTCCTGAAAATATTTCAGGGCTAGGGTTTCCTGGGACATTCTTTCAAAATGCTAATTCCAGGGCTGGCATGCAAATGTGTTTCACCATCTCTCCATGCAAAGTCAAGTGGAAAGCCATTTCCATCATGGTGGCTTTGGGTAACCACCAGGAGGAGGACTTTCTCGACGATAATCAAGGAAGCATGGTGAGGCTTTTTTCAATCCATGGGGTCAATACAAATAGGACCCGTGGGACAGCACAGACTAAATTTTATAAACGCAGTGGTTAGTTTACTAGCGAAAGAGGACAGGAGAGCTACAGTAAGTTGCCAAAAGCACTTATACATGCCCCTCTAGCATTTGTTCCCTATACTCACAGGCAAGGCCAAAGCCCCAGACACAACCCAGCTGATCTGGGCGTCTTGGTCCTCTTTTGGTAAAAGCAGTGTAGCACCATGGTACTTGCACAACGTTTTTCACTTCTCGAATCGCACCTTCCTATCCATGTATTTCTGAAAACCGTCACTGACATACATACCACCCTAGCAGATGCTCAGTAAGCTCAATGATAGCTCATTTCCTTTCTCTGATTCCCTCTCCAACTCCCACACTTGATTTTTTTCCTCATCTTTCCAGATTTCTACATCTTTCAATGCCTTTCAGTTTTGCTTTTATTTTATGTATTTTCATTTATTCACTAAAATAAATGAAAGAATCCCTTAGTGTTTTCTCAGAGCAAACTTCCCATTCTCATCACACACACCCCCTCCATGGTGTACAGTTAACAACTTTGCTCTATCGTAGGATGCAAGCTGCCCTCCTCCTGTGCTGATGGAGGTGTTTCTGGAGCCAGAGGCCGGGTGTGCCGCAAACCTGCCAGCTCCCTTTCTGCCTGCGAGTTTCCAAGAGTCATTCCCGGAAGAGAGGACACTTACGTCTGCCTCAGAGTCTGGGTCGGCTTCCTGGAGCCCTTGTCCTCGAGGCTCGTGGCCGTTCTCTGGGTCTTCCTCTGCCTCATCTTGGTGCTGGTTGTCTCTCTCATAGGCTAGCAAATCAAAGGAACCAACGTGAGCCAAGATGAATCAGACAAGTTGCTTTCCTTTCACTACACAAAAGCCACCAGAAGGCTTTTCCAGAGACCATTTCACTCAATCTCTTCCTCCAGTGAGTTTAATTCAAAGTAAGGGTACTCCTCACTGGCCTGGCTCAGTGGTTGAGCACCGACCTAGGAACCTATGATGGTTTGATTCCCGGTCAGGGCACAGGTGCGGGTTATGGGTTCGATCCGCAGTTGGGGCATGTAAGAGGCAGCCAATCAATGATTCTCTCTCATCACTGATGGTTCTATCTCTTTCTCTCTCTCACTTCCTCTCTGAAATCAATAAAAATATATTAAAGCACACACACAAAGTAAGATGTACTTCCCAGCTTTCCATGACCTTTTCCCAGGCTGTGTGTCCAAGCAGATCATGGGGGTGAGTGGCACCATTCTAAGTCTCTGAAACAAATGTTTATAACAGAAACTACAATTTCTCACCCCCATTCCCATTCCATTTTGCAAAACAAATCAATAATCAAAACTCTATCACAGAAAGCCCAGTCAACCGGACATTGCTAAAATTACCAACTAATTTTTGGTTAATATCAGGGGAAATGTCCAGGTACCAAAAGTAGAAATTGACACTGTTTCAGGAAATAAAAGGAAAACACAACCCATGTGTGGAAGGAAAAATCAAACATTCCCCATCCTGTGCTTTCTGACACCACACCACAACACAGATACGTCCACATTATCCTCACACAGACATTGAGTTGCTGCTGCTTTTGGAAGAAAGAGAATTTAAATTAGAGCACAAAGAGAACAAATAAGTTTTTTATTTATTTACTAGAGGCCTGGTGCATGAAAATTCATGCACTGGAGGGGAGGTCCCTCAGCCTGGCCTCCCCCTCTCACAGTCCAGGAGCCCTCAGGGATGGGAGGCAACTTGGCGATCAGGGGAAGGCAACGGCCCCATTACACCTCTGCTGTTGCCACTGCCGGCAGCACTAGCCTTGGTGGCCCTCATTACCTGAGCCTTGGGTGGCCCTGGGCAGCTGGGCAGCCACCATTTGAGGCTTGCCTGCGCCTCGGGCTCGCCCTGAGCAGCTGAGGGCTGAGGGAACTGGAGGGACTCCGGAGGCAGGTGCGCCTGGGGGTGGACCTGGCCTTGATGCATACCTGCCACCCCAGTGGGGCTAAGGGGACTGGACACTGCCCTATTGTAGCTATGGGTGCCACCATCTTTGAGGGCATGGCAGTCAATTAGCATATTCCCTTCTTATTGGCTGTGGGCACCACCATCTTTGAGGGTGTGAAGGTCAGTTAGCATATTCCCTCTTTATTAGATAGGACAGTGGTTGACAAACTCATTAGTCAACAGCGCGGCAAACCGTGGCTCACAGTTTGCCGACCCCTGAGATAGGATTTTTTTTTTATTGATTTCAGAGAGGAAGTGAGAGAGAGAGATAGAAACATCAATGATGAGAGAGATCACTGACCTGCTACCTCCTGCATGCCCCCTACTAGGGATTGAGCCTGCAACCTAGACATGGGCCCTTGACTGGAATCGAACCCAGAACCCTTCAGTCTGCAGGTTGATGCTTTGTCCACTGAGCCAAACCAGCGAGGGCACAAGTAACTTTTTAGGTAAGCTATAAGAGGAAGGTTAAGAATACAAAGAGTATTTGATCTATAGGAAATAAAGATGCAGGATAAGATACCATACCAAAGGACTCATTAAATAAAGAAGTGAACCATTCTCTAGTCTTACTGATAATAGAACAAAAAAAGCTTAAAGTGCTGACACAAGGAAAACAATTTCCTGAGTATAAGAGCTATAAACTGTGAGAATAGGCTATAGAGGGAGTTTGGGTAATCACCTTCCTTTAGACTTTAGAAAGAATACATATCTAAGTGTTAGCGTTGTCAGAGAGAGAGTTACTTTCCAGTTGTATTGTCGGGGAGAGCAATATTGGATAAATTACATACTAGGGGCACACTATAAAGGAAAGCTACTTATTGACTTCATTTTTGAAAACTTTTCAGGCCATGATCCAAAAGCCTCTAAGGTAAGGAGAAAATGGAGACGTTTCCCAGAGCATAATGGTCTCACGATAATGTGTCAGAAATAACTATTTAGTATACAAAAGCTCAAACTACTATTTATTGCCCACTCTAAATGTTGCAGAGGAAGCGTTATCTTGGGCAATTTTGGCTACTAATGTGCACTGTTTGGAAGGATTAAGAAAAACTCAGGATTATGAAAAATACAGGAAGGATTTAAAAAAAAGATACACGGAACACAAGTCTCCTTTGCATGTACTCAGATATGCATATTGAGTTGATATGTATTACCAAGACCTTTTATTAAAACATTCATCATCTAAGAAGTCTTACCACCTCCTTCTTCTTCTTGGATGCCCTGGTCCTCTGCTCCCTGAACAATATCATTATCCATAGCATCATAATGAGCTTGCTGCCTGCAAGGGCACAAACATTATCAACTCAGCAACACAAATTAAGTAGCACAGTTTGACTTAAGTCATTTATCTTTAATTATAGTAATAAACTAATTTTTCAACTTTTTAAAGAAGCCATACAAATTTCTTTAGAAAGCTTATGCAATTAGGTTTAATAAAGATGCCAAATTATACTTTCAAAGGATACCTTTAAAAAAAGATAAACTACCTTTCAAATGATAAAATAAATCTGGCACAAAACCTTCCAGATTATACTGAGACCTAACCTGTCATCTTTAAACAGAAAAAAAAAGTCAGATATTTTAAAAATTAAATATTTGGAATTTAATTCTGCCTCAGCTACGGGAGCAATAGGAGCCCCTCAAGTGCACGGATAACAAATGCACGAAGCTGAGTTCAATCTGCTTCCGAAAACTACAGGAGGGCTTGTCCACACCCATCAGAAGGCTACCATAGCCGAGACCGGTTTGGCTCAGAGGATAGAGCGTCGGCCTGCGGACTGAAAGGTCCCGGGTTCGATTCCGGTCAGGGGCATGTACCTTGCTTGCGGGCACATCCCCAGTGTGGGGTGTGCAGGAGGCGGGTGATCGATGTCTCTCTCTCATCGATGTTTCTGACTTTCTATCCCTCTTCCTTCCTCTCTATGAAAAATCAATAAAATATATTTATAGGAGGCTACCGTAGCTGCTCGGGACGCTGCGGCCGTCCCTCCTCGTGCCGGGCCTGCCTCTGCCGGGCCATCTCTTGGGCCAGAAGCTGCTGCTGCTGCTGCTGCTGCTGCTGCCTCAGCAAGTGTCCCTGCAGCCGCTGCTGGTGCAGGGCCTCCTGGTGCTGCCTCAGCCGCTGGGCCTCCTCCGCGCGCCTCGCCGCCAGCCTCTGCTGCTCCAGCTGCTCCTCATACAGAGAGCGGAATCTGGTAACGGGCTCTGCTGAAGGATGCACCTGGAGAAAACGAGTTGCAGTTGAGCAAAGGCCGTCAGCTCCTCTGAATTCTCCCTTCATTGGTTTCTCATGACAAACTCAGGAGGCAGGGCCGGTGCATTAATACCTCTCTGTCAGGTGAACAGTGACTACACATGCTATCCGAGGTCACTCAGCGCCAGGACTCTTATTTCCCCACTCCCTGTGAGTCGCCCTTGGTTTCTTAGCCACTGCTCCTCCTGGCTTACTGACATTAAGGCCAATTTTCAACGAGCTCCCTCTCAAATGGGAGAGGACAACCAGAAGAAATCAGTGTTGCACCTTAATTAGACTTATGTTCAAAGGCTCTGCTGTAAGTGGAAACTTGGCGACCTCACACTAATTGGGGCAATTTGTGAGCTTGAGGCTGAAGACCTAGGGATGCTAATTAACTCTAGCAATGTCTATAGCAATCGCAGGCTAAGCAGCAGCCACAAAAAGTGAAATTTCAGATTAGGGTGCAAAAGCAGAGAACCAATTTTATTCCAAGCAGCAAAGAATGGGTGAGAAGACAGTACCTTCTGATCAAAGGAACTAGGGAGGCAGGGGTCCTTAAACTCTACTCCCACGGAAGGCCCCACCTCTCCTCCATCCCCCAGGATATGATACACAGAGCGGAACTGCTCTGCAAGCGAGCCACAAAAGACACAAAACTGGGGGAGGCTTCTTGTGGCTAAGTCTGGCAGCTTTACCAAAGCCCAGCCACAGAGGCTGGCACACCTCCTCAGCCTAACGTCTTCAGCAGCCTGAAATGTTGGAAAGTTCAAGGTCAAGCACAGGGCTTCAGTTAGAAATTAAAAAGGTGCCGAGACCGGTTTGGCTCAGTGGATAGAGCGTCAGCTTGCGGACTGAAAGGTCCCGTCAGGGGCATGTACCTTGCTTGCAGGCACATCTCCACAGTGGGGCGTGCAGGAGGCGGCTGATCGATGTCTCTCTCTCATCGATGTTTCTGACTTTCTATCTCTCACCCTTCCTCTCTGTAAAAAACCAATAAAATATATTAAAAAAAGAAAGAAAAGAAATTAAAAAGGTGGCCAGGGTCTATGCTAAGACCAGGTAGCCTATTGCTGAGGATCAGCTGAGAGAGAAGAAAGGTACTTAGCTGCATTCAGTGTTGCTTTAAAGTTCCTTTAAAGTACTATTTATATAAATAAATGATGTATCTAAATCTCACTTATGGGAGAGGGGAGTGCTCAGCAAGAGGAGTCTGAGCAGAGGTTAAAGACGCTCACCTAGGGGAGTATCCTGAAGTGATCACCGTTTTGATAACTTAAGGTGAATGGGCTAAAGCCAGCATACGTGGGGGAGTAGGTGAGCAGGGAGAAGAGACCTTTGATCATAGAAAATCAAGATGATCACGGGACCTGAGCACATACTGGGAAGGCGCCCAGGCAGGTGCTCATCTCTGTGGCTCTGGAAAAGGAGCACACAGCACAGACACAGACCAGCCGCTCTATCTCTTTCTCCAAACAGTTTTCTTAGGTGTGTAAGTAGCTCTGCTTTAACATTACAAAGTTAAGTATGTGCATGTGACCCTGGGTAAAGTCACATTTTTAATTTTAGAGATTGCCATATACGGAAGCTTTTTTCTTTAAAAATCAAAGCCACGCCCCCATCTCAGGCAGGGAAACCCAATGGGAGCCCAGCTGCAGCGGAGGCGCTCCTACCTCCTCTGGAGCGTGAGCGTGCCCTTCCCTGCCTTCTCCTCTCTGTTCCCGATGCTCCTTCCACTCCCGGTCCTGCTCCTCAGGCGACGGGTCGTGTTCCTCCTCCAGGCGTTCTGCCTGCCCCACCTGCTCCATCGCCTCCTCCTCCAGGGCCTTTCTCTGCTCCTCTTCCACCTGGTGCCCCTCGGGCTCTCGGGCTTCGGCCTGTGGCTGGTTGAGCTCTGCGGCCTGAGGTTCTGCCTCCTTCTGAGTGGGAGGATCATGTTTGGTTTCCTCTGTTCTTCCAGCCACGGCTCCATGATTCTGCCATGCGTTACGGTTTCGAGACACCTAGGCCAAGCACAGCCCTGTCTTTAAAACCAGGTCTATGGGGTTACAGCATGGGCACAATCCTGGGGTCTAGACCTATAGAGTCCTGACTCAAAAGTATGGCTGCAGTGAACTCTTCTCACTGCATAAGCTCACCAATAAAACAGAGTACAAGCAAACTTCATCTGGGGAAGAACAGAGCAGATAACCTCAAAGTGCAGTCTATCAGTGACCGCATCTCGGCGGCAGTGTAGCCTCTGTTTTCCCTTAAAATAAAAAGGGGGGAAAAAACACCTTCAGCTCTGACTGGTTTGGCTCAGTGGATAGAGTGTTGGCCTGCGAACTGAATGGTCCCAGGTTCAATTCCAGTCAAGAGCATGTACCTTGGTTGCAGGCACATTCCCAGTGCGGGGTGTGCAGGAGGCAGCTGATGGATGTTTCTCTCTCATCAACCTTTCTAACTCTCTATCCCTCTCCCTTCCTCTCTGTAAAAGTATCAACAAAATATATACATTAAAAAAAAAAAACCTTTAAGGGATGAAATGTTGACATACTTCTCTTCCATGTAAATTTTGTCTCAAGTATGGATCTCAAAAGAAAGGGTAAGATCAAGCAGAGGATGAGTTGGGTTTATTTTGTAATAGTTAATAAAAAAAGAGAATGTCTTTACTCATGGGCATCTACGCTAGCTAAAATAGTGCCCATTACACCAGAAACAATATAACCCTTTTTAATGTAGTAAGTGGTATTTCTTGGTAAACCAGAGGAAGGCTTTTGTATTTTGCACTGTTAATACAGAAAACACTGAATAATAAATCTAAATAGTACCCCTCTTCTAAAAGGAAACTTACTTAAATCTGTTTTCCCTGCAAGTTTTAGAAATTTCTATATGATCTTCATTACTTAAGAGCAGAGGGCAAAATGGAGATGATGTAACATCAACAGGAGCATCTATCATTCCTCTCCCCACCTCTCCTTCCTGGAAAAAATAACTTCTCTGGTGAGATTACTCTCCCATAATGGAAATAAATGTGAAGGCCTCTTCATAAAGTAGCAGGAATATAAGTTGAAAACTGGATTATATAAATAAACAAACAAACAAACCTGGGGGGAAAAAACCCTTTCGTGGACATCTGAGGACAACAGTTGGGAGACATACATTTTACCAACACATCTGACAAGGGTGATGTACCACTGCCCCAGTTTTATTTCTCTAAAGAACACTATGTGCTCTCAAACACTTAGTCTTCTGTCTCCACACTTCCCCTGTGAGGAAGGTTTGAGCGGAAAACAGCTATCTTCAATCCACAGGTGGGAACACGGGAGCTCTGAGTCGTTACAAGATTCATCTGATAGGCTGTTGGCCAAACGAAGGTCAAGAATAAATCTGGTTCCCAGGCCAGGGATCTGGTCGTGTTTTCATAAATCAGTATTAACCTGAGACGCAGACAGAGAACCAGGGTCCAGGAGAACACAGGACCCATCACTCAATTACAGACCCATCACTCAATTACTCCTCTACGATGGGAACACGGGGCGAGCCATCTCAAATACTCAGTTAACAGCTTGTTCGGTGGAAAGATCACCTCCCTGCCCCTTCTTGTCACACCTGTGACTACAAAGTCAACTTGTACGATTTAAGGATTAGGGTGCCACTACTTTTGAGGTCCTGCTTGGAAGATGGTTTTAAGCAAGGCTTAGTTTTCGTGAAGAACCAGAAGACAAAAGTCGATCCTGACATAAGCACACATGCCCTTGGTCATTTCCAAAAACAAGAAACCTTAAAATCTCAGGCTATTGCAGCTCCTTTCAAACAAATAAGGCCACATGAAGAAAGAGCCACTGTGTCTTTTCCAGAAAACACTGCAGTCGTTCTCAGTTTGCTCCCAGCCCAGCTGAATCAGAAAAGCAAATATTCAGCGTGGCTCAGTGGTCGAGCTATGAACCAGGAGGTCACAGGTCATTCCTGGTCAGGGCACGTGCCCAGATTTCGGGCTAGATCCCCAGTGTGGGGTGTCAGGGGGCAGCCAATCAATGATTCTCTCTCATCATTGATGTTTCTAGCTTTCTCTCCCTCTCCCTTCCTCTCTGAAATCAATACCAAAAAAAAAAAAAAGTAGTAGGAGGAGAAATGCAAATCATCAGGCCTCACTCTCAATTATCTGAATCTGAACCCTGGGCTGGGCCCCACCACCTGTGTATGAACTGCCCTGCTGGGGGCTCCTGTCATACCCTGGGACCTGGGAATCACTGTTGTGCAGGAAGCGCAGTTCACCTGGTGACAACCTGACGGGGGCAGGGGCCTGACCTCCGGTTACCAGCCTTACCTCCTGCGGCTCCCGGGCCGGATTCTCCTGTGCTGTGGTGTCGCCTTGTGGGGAATGTGCCACCTGAGTCACGCTTGGCTGCTCGGCCGGTTCTGCTCTTCGAAAGCTGGGAATCCTATTCAGAGTGTCCTTCAGCTGTTTATACTCTGCAACTTGAGTCTGCACAGCAATTGCACAAGTGGGAGAGAGGAAAAAGATGTCACTCATGGATGGGCATTAGGGTTCACTGGGAGACTCGCCAAAAGTAGTATACCTACATACAAGCTGGAAAAAAACATGAAGGTTGTTTCCATGCATTAGCCGTTCTGACTTGGACATGCTTAATCTTTTTAAAGCACATGCAAATTAGAATTAAGAATTACAGGGGACAGAGAAAAAAAATATCAAAGATAGATGTTAGTTTCCCATGCTACATTAAACAAAGTCAGAATTTTTATAAATAATTTCCTAGTATAAATATCGTTATTAGAAGGCACCTATGCAATCAGTTACATAGCATCTAAAAGTCTATTAAAAATTCACGTAATTATAAATACAGGTGCAGATATATTTTCCAAGTAACATTTTTTCAGTGGAAAGGAGTAATTTTAAGATAAGTAACTGAATATATATATAAAAATCACTCAAGCTACCCTCTTTTTGCTTAAATAGGGTTCCTTATTCTCCAAAAACACTTCCAGTATTGTATACTGTACTCTGAGGTTTTTGGAAAGAAACAGCACAAGCACGAAGTGAGGCTGGATTTTTATTCCTCAATTCTGTATGTACTTTTCGTTTAAATAAAGTGATAAATGTACTAATGTAGGTAGAAAAAAAGAGTATACCTTTTAGAGAGATTTGTGTAGGGTATGTGGTGGGGTATGTCTGCGCAATTATTTTTAATATAAGGAGTGAAAAAGGCAGAAAAAAATCAC
Source organism: Lasiurus borealis (assembly GCA_004026805.1). Taxonomy (NCBI): domain Eukaryota; kingdom Metazoa; phylum Chordata; class Mammalia; order Chiroptera; family Vespertilionidae; genus Lasiurus; species Lasiurus borealis. The sequence goes on along the minus strand of PVJN01019081.1, from coordinate 11,146 downwards.
ATCTTAACTAAGAAAACGAATAGACACTATTTATTCTTAGCTCATCCTATGCAGCAACACTGTTACCCTAAAACAGAAAGGCTGTGCGTCCGAATACACACACGGAGACATACAAAACACCGACATCTTTTTCTGATCAAGCCTCCTGCAGGGGTCCGCCTCGCTCGGGGTGCACAGCAGAGCACGTGCTGAAGACGAGAACCTGCTGATGCTCCTGTTGCCAAAGCATCTGCATGGTGCTCCCACCCCAGGGAGGGGGCGCCTTCCTGCCTCTAATTCACACAAAGGCGGGGGGAGCACTGAGGGGCAAATGGTGATGGGGAAAATACAATAAAACAAAATAAGGTGAAGAAGTCCGCCTCCTAAGTCTCTCCCCGGAATGCTTCTTTATAATTTGCACAAAGGTGTGCCATTCGGCTAACAGTGGCCCTTAGGCTAGAAATCTATCACATCACTTGCCAACCAACTTTGGAGGTCAAAGAAAAAAAAACAAGTGACATCCACATAGAGATACTTTTAATATTTTAAAGTAAATATGGAGGAATACACAAACCTTCATTCTAGCCTTTCTTCCTTCTCTTCCTCCTAAATATGTAATTTTTGATGGCGCTAATGCTGTGGTTCTCAAACATGAATGTGCATTAGGGCTCATGGGAGGGTCAGGTTAAAAGTTGCAGGTTCCGCCAAAACCAGTTTGGCTCAGTGGATAGAGCGTCGGTCTGCAGACTGAAAGGACCCGGGTTTGATTCCGGTCAAGGGCATGTATCCTGGTTGCGGGCACATCCCCAGTAGGGGACGTGCAAGAGGCAGCTGATAGATGTCTCTCTCATCGATGTTTCTAACTCTCTAACCCTCTCCCTTCCTCTCTGTAAAAAAATCAATAAAATATATTTTTTTAAAAAGTTGCAGGCTCCAGGACACACCCTACCACATTTGTAATAACTTTATAAAGAGAAAAGATAATACACGGTCTCCTGATAAGTGGGAGAGGGTTGGTTTTTCCTTTGCCCTTTCCTCTTAATTCTTCCAGGAGAAGCAAAGTGAAGAAAAGCTGTAATGACTGAGCCAGCCAACCCCATTCTTCACTTCTGCTAGTGAACTGCCCCATATGGCATTGCCTTCATAAGCTGTCCACCACCAGTGCTTGTCTGTCTGTTCACTGAGTAACATCTATGAGAGAGCCTGCGGTGTGCCGGGGACTGCTCTAGGCTCTGAACAACTGCAACCTACAACTCTCGTTTTTCCTTCTCTACTGACATGAGATCTCTTATTTCTGTCATTTCAACAACAACACATCAGCCTAGTCCCAAAAGGACTGTGTGTAGGTTGATACTCTGGCAGCAAGGAAGGCAGGAATGAGATAGTCTGACAATAATTTATTAGGTGGCTCACATTCTAAAAATCCTATAAATTCAAAAGCAGGAATCAACGCAGGTCAGGAAGTGGCAAGAGACCGTATGTACAGAATAAATTCTATGATTTAAACAACGAGAACGCTGCACGGAAGGGCTGACACAGGGTAGAAACAGTCATGTGAGCTACACAATCAGTGCAAAAAAAAAAAATAGTCAAAGGTTTATTTAATATGCTCTTGATTGAGTTTTGAAAGCATGCATGATCTTCGGGGTTAGGATAGCTTGGTCCTACGGAACTCGCTGAAGATTGGCTTTTAGGAGACTACATGCACAGAGGAATTCAGAAATGTTAAGCAGACTTGGAAAAAAAAAGAACCGAAAGAGGCTGCTACTCTTCTAACCTGTGCAGCCGCTAGCGCACTCTTGTGGTCTTCCAAAGTCACTACAAGATGTTCATGCTCGGTGAGTAAATTCTTATGCTGTTGCTACACAAAAAAGAATTTTACATGTTGAGTTTTAACATTCTGAGGCAAATTCTTTTTTGGCTGGCAGTGGTATGACCACCCAAACACTGCTTGCTTGCCTATTTGTTTATTTCTTTGTTGGTTGTCACAGCATTTGTTAAGTTTCAAAATCGCTGTAGAGAGAGGACTATGATTAAGGCAGTATCCCAAAATCTAGAACGCGCTACTCAAATATCATAATCATTTACAAGGAAATCAAAACCGAAGGAACAAATCTTTCAATATTAATAAACCTTTGTTGGTAAGAAAAAAGAAGCATATTAAAATGCAACCGTCTAGCAAAAGAGTCATTTTAGTATTGATGAAAATGTTTGGATTTTTCAGACCATCTTTTTTTTTCAGCTTTTGATGCGGTAGTGGTGAACGTATTGGGCACACTCCAGTTTCTGCAAAGCCCTAATTAAACAGTGTGGATTTGCAGAGCAGGTCAATCACGGAGTGACTGTTAAATCATTCCACAAGTACATCAGGCAGACACTAAACTGCCAAATGCATGCTTAGATTTTTACCTTGACATCTTGAAGCTGTGTATGTATGTCTTGGTGTGCTTTCCTTAGTTGTCTATTCTCTTCTCTCAAATTGTACACGGTCTCTGTTTTAGGAAAAAGAAAAAATCATGCATAAAGCCTGAGAATTTTTAGACTTTTGAGTCTAATATTTCCATATCTGAAGCTTCACACAACTTGTTTTAAGATTTATTTTGAACTTTAACAATATAATATTCCAGGTCAACAGAAATTATACTGTTAAGGGCATGGTTTCAGTTGGATATCCCAATACAATCTGGTTCAGTAGTTTAAATACGTGTAAACAGGTTATACACTGTAGAAGTAAAAAAAATGTTTAATTACTTGGGAGTTAAAAATGAAATACTTCTGTTAATAAGCAATTCCTTAGGGATAAAAATGTGATGGGTTGGGGGTGATCTAAGATATGAATCTCTTTAGAAATTTAGGACACGGTTATCAAAAAGCACAAACCCTATTTCTCAGAGCATGAATCATTTCTACCTCCCCAAAAGGTATTTCAACATAAAGGCAACTCAAGAAATAAGAGACAGAGAGAAGTCTTACTTAGCTGTTGAAAATTCTAAATACATTTTTGATCTCCTACCATGGAGTACTTGACTGATCCCAATTCTCTGTTCTAGACAAGTTTTTCCAGGATGAGACAATAGCATCATAGTGAAGTCCTAAAACATCCCCAATCTTATGCCCTACTATTCAGGATACAGCGTTAGCAACTTGCAGAGTCCAGACCTACTGCTCTTACCTCCTTGGCAATTCTCTCACATCCTGTATCTGGGCATTAGATGTTACAAATTGGCAGCCACAATGACTGTTATTTTTTGCCGCTGCAATGTCAGCTTATATATCTCCCACATTTGAATAGTCATCACTGTTTACAAAATCAAGACTCTGGCAACAGTAGCCGATTCTCATGTGCAATGCTCAATGAAAGCTGGGAAGAGGCAGGCTGACCATATACACTGAGTGGCCAGATGATTATGACCTCTAAACGCATAATAATCTGGCCACTCACCGAGGCCGGTTTGGCTCAGCGGATAGTGCATCAGCCTGTGGACTAAAAGGTGCCAGGTTCGAATCCTGTCAAGGGCATGTAACTTGGTTGCGGGCATGTCCCCAGTGGGGGGTGTGCAGGAGGCACCTGATTTATGTTTCTAACTCTATCTCCCGCCCTTCCTCTCTGTAAAAAAATCAATAAAATATTAAAATAATAATAATAATAATAATAATAATAATAATAATAATCTGGCCACTCAGTAGATGTTTACCATGTGCCGGAACTAGGTGAGACTCTTCATGCAATTATGTTACTTAATTCTCATAACAATCTGGGAGGCAGGCATCGTGTGGAGCCTAATTTAACAAGTGAAGAAGCTGAGGCTGGCTAATACAGCAGAAGCATGGACGCCCCTGCCATTGAGCTTATAGTCTGTAAGTGCTTTAAAAGCTAGCAAAGTTTGGGTGCTTCAAGTGTGTGTGTTCCTATGTGTGTAGACTGAAGTCCCATCCAGCCAGGGACACGTTTACAGTCCCCTTGGATCACCAGTGGTCCTGTTTTGACTTAGAGAAAATCTGTTATTCCATGCAGACGGACAAACCAATCACTGGCCTCATTTCCCACCTTGTTGTTGCTCTCTCCCCCAAACCCAGTCACAAATCTAATGCGCAGGAGACGGCAGGGACGCCTAAGGAGTGACGATGGGCAGAAAAGATGTTGAATGCTGGCGACTGGCACTTTCCTTCAGCACCGAGTGCCACATGGGAGAGTCCGGGTTTGTCTGCAGGGGGGGTGGTGGCCATTGAGGGGCATTTTGCTCAGCATAGTCCAGTTGGCATCTGCTGTCCCAGTAGCTCCTCTTGGAACATGAATTACACTGACTGGCCAGATTATTACGACTGAATCATGATAATCTGGCCACTCAATATATATCCTATATAATAAAAGGCTAATATGCAAATTGTCCCCTTGACCTGGAGTTTGACCAACAGGCAAGGCCGGCCAACTGCCCATGTCCCCTCCCCCTGGCCAGGCTGGCTGGACTCCCACCCATGCACCAAGCCTCTAATGTATATATATAAATTCATGCACGGGGCCTCTTAGTATGCAGAACTTATATGTATCCGCCTCTTTTCCATGGTTCTTATTTCTTATTTCTATATATAATTTGTTAAAACTGTACTACGCATAGATTTTGTTTCAACAAAAGGAGTAAATACCGTGTAGACATAAAAAAAAAACCTGCCCTTAGGGATACTGCTAAAATGTAAATGAACTAGTTATGTAAAGTGTGCCAAGCACTGGTCAGGCACCTATGAAATGTATTTTTTTCCTTAAAGAACCTACTTACTTATTATCAGTGTAATTTAATATATTTATTTACTCAACTCAGCTCAGTGAATCCTCAATGCTAAACAGTGTATCCACTAAGCCAAAATCTCTTCCCTCAACACTGAAAAGTGTGGCTTCCCGGGGCGGGGCGAGTGCTTTCTGTCAGAGAGCCCTCTGGTTCTCTTCCTTTACTGTACGAGCGTGTCAAACTCACAACACACAGACCACATGTGGCCCACAACAAATATTTTTGAAGCCAAGCCAATATAACAGTATGTAAGAAACGTTTTAGTAAAAATTGTGTAACATAATTTTTACAATACCCTGCCAGATATAACTATTAATAATGAACTACGTTTGCTAATGACTGATTACTATAATCGTGTTGCATTCATTTCCCTACATACCTTACACGTAGGTGCACCATTTCTCTCCACTAATACCAGCAGCGAATATTTTAGCAGCTGATTGCCACATGATTAGTCTTGGACTGACTTGTTTGGTGTGCGCAACAGGAAATATTTCACTTTCGAAGAACAAGAAAAATACGTTTATTTGCATTATGCTTATTAATCTGTGCAGTTATTCACTGGTAAGTTAATGTTCAAGAAAATATATTAATTTTTATTAAAATGTTCTAATATTTTAATGATTATTCATTTATTTCAGCCCTTTGTATTCAGCATGTCTCTATCAAAATAAACCTATGTTTCTATGAAAATTGAAGCCTCTGCTTTTTTGGCAGCCCACATAAACTTAATCCTTGTTTATTTGGCCCGTGTTGGCCTTTGAGTTTGACATGCTTGCTTTACACTATTTCTTTAAGAGCTTTTGTACTCAAGTCTTTCTTCCTTCATTTGTTTGGTTATTATTATTACTAGAGGCCTAGTGCATGAGATTCATGCACGGGGGTAGGGGGGTTTCTCTCAGCCCAACCTGCACCCTCTCCAATCTGGGACCCCTTGAGGGATGTCCAACTGCTGGTTTAGGCCCACTCCCCTAAACCAGTAGTCGGACATCCCTCTCACAATCCTGGACCGCTAGCTCCTAACTGCTCGCTTGCCTGCCAGCCTAGTCTCTGGTCACTCTTTACTGGCCCCCTGTTGGCATGGTTGCCTCCAACTGCCCCTCTCTGCTGGCCTAGTCGCCCCTAACTGCCTCCCTCACCAGACTTGTTGCCTCTTACTGCCCTCCCTGTCAGACTGGTCACCCCCAACTGCCCCCCTCTGCCGGCCTGAATGCCCCTAACTTCTCCCCCACCCCCGCCCCTTGCTGTCCTGGTCACCCACACAGTCTGCTGTTCAGTCATCCCTTACTAACCCCCTGCTGTCCTGGTCATAGGCAGTCATCTTGTAAGGGCGTGAGGGCTAATTTGCATACTACTCTTTCTATCTAATAAAAGAGTAATATGCAGATTGACCACCACTCCAACACACAAGATAGCTGCCCCCATGTGGTCAAAGATCCTACACACAGGTGGACCCAAGATGGCCACCACAAGATGGCCAGCAGGGGAGAGCAAGTGGGGGTGACTGGGCCTGCAGGGGAGGGCAGTTGTGGGCAGTCAGACCAGCAAGGGAGGACAGTTGGGGGAGATCAGCCTGCAAGGGAGGGCAGTTGTGGGCAATGAGACCAGCAAGGAAGGACAGTTGGGGGAGATCAGCCTGCAAGGGAGGGCAGTTGTGGGCAATTAGACCAGCAAGGGAGGACAGTTGCGGGAGATCAAGCCTACAGGGGAGGGCAGTTAGGACAATCAAGCCAGCAGTGGAGGGCAGTTAGGGGTTACCAGGCCAGCAGGAAGAGGGAAGTTGGGGGTGACCAGGCCTGCATGAAAGGGAAGTTGGGAGGACCCAGGCCTGCAGGGGAGAGCAATTAGAGGGCACCAGGCTGCAGAGGAGGGCAGTTAGGGGCAAACAGGTTGGCAGGGGAGCAGTTAGGCATCAATCAAGCTGGCACGGGAGTGGTTAGGGGGTGATCAGGCTGGCAGACAGAAGCAGTTAGGGGCAATCAGGAAGGAAGGCAGGTGAGCCGTTGGGAGCCAGCAGGATTGGGCCTAAATGGGCAGTTGGACATCCCTCGAGGGGTCCCAGACTGGAGATGGTGCCGGCTGGGCTGAGGGACACCCCTGTTCCTGTGCAAGAATTTTGTGCACCGGGCCTCTAGTTATTATATAAGATTACTAGAGGCCCGGTGCATGAAGTTCATGAAGAGGTAGGGTCCCTAGGCCTGGCCAGTGACCAGGGCCTATATGGGCCTTCTGGCTCCCAGTCAGGGTCTCCCTTCCCCTGCTGCTGGCTGCCAGCTGGGGCCTCCCTTCCCCTGCTGCCAGCTGGGGCCTTCCTTGCCTCCCTTTGTTTCGCTCCACCTCCTGGTGGTCAGCACACGTCATGGCAAGTGATAGAACTCCCAGTCGAACTCCTGTGGGATACTCTGCATATTAGCCTTTTACATATGTAGACTAGAGGCCTGGTACATGAAATTCATGCACTGAGGGTGGGGGGGGGGGTGGCGGTAGTGTGTGTGTCCCTTAGCCCAGCCTGCACTCTCTTGCAGTCTGGTACCACTCGCTCCTTACCACCCGTGTTCTCATTGCTCCTTAAAACTCGGCTCGCTGCTCTTTAGCACGGCTGCGGGGGCAGGAGAGGCTCCAGCCACTGCCACTGTGCTCGCCAGCCATGAACCCAGCTTCTGGTTGAGTGGTGCTTCCCCTGTGGGAGCGCACTGACCACCAGGAGGCAGCTCCTGCATTGATCATCTGCCTCCTGGTGGTCAATGTGCATCATAGTGACCAGCTGTTTTGCCGGTCATTCCACCATTCAGTTGATTTGCATATTAGGCTTTTATTATATAGAATTGTTATTATCATCATTATTATTTTGTATTCCCCCATTCAATCTTGGCTGCCATAATCAGACAGACAGAAAGCGCGAGGATCCTTTTTTCTTGCATCTGCACTGTAACCGTAGCAACAGATAGTAACTGCTCCAGGTCTGTCAAATAGATGCATTGCTGTTTTGTTATCTTAATGACCCCTCGCCACCAGCTGCATCACCAACAAGCCAAAGCTCCTACATGTCTACACCTCGAGGGAATCATCTGCTCACAACCAGCCCAACTATCAAGACCACCTTAACCCTTTGTAATTTGCCTCAGTGGCTACTCAATTCCTCCTATGAGCCTTTTTTTGAAACATTATTTTGAAATACTTACACACAAAATGTTGCATAAAAGAACACAGAGAGGTTTGCCCTGCTGGCATGGCTCAGTGGTTGAGCATTGACCTATGAACCCAGTCAGGGCACATGCCTGGGCTGTAGGTTTGATCCCAAGTGTGGGGCGTGCACGAGACAGTCAATCAATAATTCTCTCTGATCACTGATGTTTGTATCTCTCTGGCCCTTTCCCTTTCTCTCTGAAATCAATAAAAAATATTAAAAGGAAAAAAAACACAGAGAGGTCCAACGTATCCAGCATCCACCTCTCTCAATGATCACACTGTATATAAATGAAGTGTACTACTCCAAACACCAGGAAATTGTTTGGCCCAAGTACAATTAACTGGACTATACACCTTACTCAGATTTCAGCACTGTTTCTGAAGATCCCATGTATTTTTTAAACCATTTTTCACACTTAAAATGTAATACTATTTAATATTTATTAATCACTGAATGTGCTACTCCTCATTTCCAAAACTCACAAGTACTTGGAGAAGTGACACATTTTGTCCCTATTACTACGAAAATACCTGATGCTGATGTTGATGGCAATTATTTGTACTGAAGGTTTACCACCGACCAATAGCTGTTTCTAGGACCTTTTCATAAATTATTTAATCCTCACATCAACCCTACAAGGCTGATACTGTGTATGAACATCCCGGTTTTATAGATGAGGACAATGAAGCTGGTGGTGATTTCACAAATAGCCCGTGGTCACATAGCTAGTGATTGAAGAGGACAGGACTCACCAGGGCAGGCGGACTCTAAGAGCCTGAGCTATGGAAAGCGACTATGAGCCACCACTCAGAAGTCTTTCTTCCCCTTGAAGATTTTAAGAAATGCTTTACCAGCAGAAACTGGTTTGGCTCAGTGATTAGAGCATCAGCCTACAGACTGAGGGGTCCCAGGTTCGATTCTGGTCAGGGGCATATACATTAGTTGCAGGCACATCTCCGTGTGGGGCGTGTAGGAAGCAGCTCATCGATGTCTCTCTCTCATCGATGTTTCTAACTCTCTAATCCTCTCCCTTCCTCTCTGTAAAAAAAAAATCAATAAAATATGTATAATAATAATAAAAAAGAAATGCTTCACCATCACAACTTTTGATCATTTCAAGGACTAGGGGGCACGGATGGATGGCAGTTTGTGGGTTGAGGTCAGAGATGCCAAATGTCTTGCAACACATGCATACAAGAACTGTTTTACCCAACTTAACCAATGTGCCCATTGAAAAACACGAACTATTCTCTGCTTCCCCAAAGAGATAAGGATAAATGTGGAATGTTATAAAGAAGTAAGTGGCTAGGGAAGGACCACATGATACAGATAAACCAACCCCCATGCAGAAAACAAATAAATCAAAAGTCTGTTGTTCTACTGAAACATGGCTCGGAGCACCTATTTCCATAGGAACTGGCTAAGCAGATTTCCAAATACCTTTCAACTTAGAAAGTTCCTGCTCCTTTTCCTGCTGCAGCTGCAGGTATCTCTGCTTGTGGTCATTAAACGTCCTACTGAAGTCCTCGCCCTGCTTTCGGTGTTCCTCTTCCAAGTCGCTATGCTGTTTCTTTAGCTCCTCGTGCTGACTCTGCAAAAAGGAGACTTTGAATACAAATGTAGATTATCTAAATTATAAAAAGAGTCTGTTTCCCTACAACATAGTCTTTCTCTTGCAAGACAGTAAAAATGAAAGGTTTCATATTCCTCAGGTTGCTTTTAATTTGGGCAGTTCGCCTCCGTTTCCCTTATATTTCAAATAACGAGTTTGGGATCATGGCCAAAAATAATATTCTTCCTCATTTTTCACATCAATGGAAACAATAAGTAGTTACAAGTTAGCATGAGAGATGGAGAAGGGAGGAATCTGGGAAAATTTCCAGGCACTCAGATTACTCTGAAAACAAGGTAAAGCTAATGGAAAAACTAACTCTCTGTGGATATTCTAGACTTCCTCTTTCAATCTGTTGTTTTCCTAAAACCATGTTTTATTTTCCTTCTTTGATTTTCAGGCTTCCTGGTAAGCCAATTTAAAGAAGGGAGAAAAAAAAGATTCTTCCCTTTAGGGGAAGCATTAATTGATTATATACTGAATTGTTCTTATTTATCTTACTCCTGATTATAATACTATTCTATAATGATAATCTAGAGAAATTCTAGAGTCTCCAATGCTTCATGTGAAAGATTATTGCTATAATTGAGGTACTGCTGTGTTCTTGATAATAGAAAAGATCCTAGTTTCAATAAAAAGTACTTGCCCTACTGACCTGGCTGGGTGGCTCCATTAGTTGGATCAAAGCCTCATACACCAAAAAGGCTGTGGGTTAGGACACATACCTAGTTTGCAGTTCAATCCCTGGTCCAGGGTGCATATGGGTGGCAGCCAATTGATGTTTCTCTCTCTCTCTCTCAAAGAGGTTAGTAAAAAGACTTTTTAAATATTAGTGGCACAAAGAAGGCATTTGAATAGTTTACTGCCTACAGTGTGTCTAAATAAAGAAAATAACTAAGAGAACCCATCATGAAAAATTATACAAAATGTCTTGAAGAATAAAGAGAAAAACAAAAGTAGTAGTTGACCAGAGAGTCTGATTTATAAGAAAATGTATAATAAATCAAATATGTTCTTTGTAAAAAGGTAAAAATATGATGGGGCATTATACTTACATATCATTTTGAGCCAAATATAACTTTAATATACCATATTATATTAGAAATCAACTTTCTGTAACTGCCCTTAATCACTTAAGTTACTTAATTAACCCTTTCACCCATTCCCAAAGAACATTAAATTACTCACTTTCAACATCTGATGCTGCACATTCAATGCACTGTATCTACTATTGGAATCTTGCTGTAAAGTGAAAAGAAAATAGTTAACATAAAGGTTTTAAAAATCTGGCTCTTTTACTAAACACAGCTTAAAAGTCTCAATTGGAAGAATTTCATTTATTTCGCTTGTGCGTGCTAAAATGAATTTACACTTGAACCAGAATGGCTCTGAGACCATCTCCTTATATAATGGCAGAAATAACGTTTTAACATTCCACAAGTTTCCTAAGTTTTATTAATGGCAAAGAGGACAAGGAATCACAAAATAGCAGGTTGGAGAAGACTTCCACTCTCTCATTCTGAAGAGCTCAGGCCCAAGTGTACAAAGGAGCTTGTCCGAAGACAGGTAATTATACATTGT
>PVJN01019080.1:0-37903 GCA_004026805.1 Lasiurus borealis | reverse complement strand
CCGCTCCCCGCCCGCCCCCCGGCTCCGCGGCGGGAGGAGGAGGAGGAGGCCGGTTCGGCCCGGCCCGGCTCCCTCCCCGCGGCCCACGCCGGGCTGTGCGTCACCGGCCGCGCGGGGGCGGCGGGAGGCGGCGCTGGCGGCGGAGCGGAATCTCCCGACGTGACGGCGCGCGCGGGCGGCGGGGGCGCGGGGAGGAGGGCGGGGAGGAGGGAGGGAGGGGAGCGGGGAGCGGAGGCGGAGCGGGAGGGACGGACGGAGGGAGGGACCGGGGCCCGGAGGGAGGAGGAGGCAGGAGGGAGGAGAGCGGAGGACGGGGGAGGCGCCGCCACGGCCGCAGCAGCCCGCGCGCGCCCCTCCCCACGCGCGGCCGGGCCGGAGCCGTCGGGGCCGCGGGCGGGAGGCGGGCGGTCGCCGCGGGCGGGGAGCGGAGCTGAGCGCGCACCCGCCGCCGCCGCCCCTTCCCCCCTCGATGGGCGCGGGGGCGTCCCGGCCGCCGCCGCCGCCGCAGTCCGCGCCGCGAGAGCCGGGGGCCGGCCGCCTGCGGGGGAGCGCGCGCCCGGACCGCCGGCCCCGTACGTACCGCCCGCGGGAGCGGGGCGCGCGGGACCCGGGGTTTATGGGGGTGGAAATGGGGGGAGGGAACGGGCGTCCGTGGGAGCAGGCCCCGCGCCCCACGCCACCGCCGCCGCCGGGCGCAGAGGGCGCATCCGGCCCGTGTGGGCGATCCCCGGGCAAGCGCGGGGTGCGGGGGCCGGGCGCGGGGAGGCTGCGCTCCGGGGGAGCCGGGGCGCCGATCGCTGCCCGCCTGGCGGCCGGGTGGGCGCGCGCAGCGAGGGCTGGGGGTGCGCGCGGGGGAGTGGGGGTGCGCGGGGGAGGCTGGGGGTGCGCGCCCGCCTCCCCGGGCCGCGTCCCGGCCGCGCTGTTTACTTGGGGCGAGTCTGGCGCGCCCCGTTCCCGTCCCCGTCCTCGTCCCCGCTCCTCGCTCCCGGCGGCCGGGGCGCCCTGTCCCCGGGGCGGGCGGCGGGCGGCGCGCTCGGGAGCGGAAGGCGAGTTGGCCGGGAAGTGGCGCGGCACAAACTTGGCTCCGGGCGCCCGCGGAGGGCGAGCGCGGAACTCGCGGGCGCACGTGGGCCCCGGGGCGCCGGGCCGCGAGGTGCGTGACCCTCCGGGTGGAGATGCGGCGCGATCGCCGGCGGCGGGGGTTCGTGGTCTGCAGGCTCGGGGCTCGGGGCTCGGCGCGGAGAGGGGAAGGGACCCCCCCCCCCGGAAGCCGCGCGGTCTGGGGGGGAAGGAGGATCCTGGAGCAGGAATGCGCCTGGAGGGGGCTCGCTGGCCGCGCTCGCTCTGCAGCTGGGGCTCTGGGGGGGCCCGGGCTGGCACCCCGCACCCGCAGGCCCGGGAAGCGTTCACGACCGGGGGTGATGGGCTGTCATTTTCCAACCGCCGCCCGCTGAGCCTGCCACTCCCGGTCGGGGTGCCGGGGACGGGTCGGCAAACTTGCAGTCTGGCTGGCGGGGTGCAGAAATCAGGAGGTGCCAGGAGGGGAGACACTCAGTGTTTGGCGGTTTTCGGAGGCGCGGGAGCGGGTGGATGGGGTCTGAAAGGCGCCCGTCCCGTCGGAGACGCGGGCTGCGCTGCGGGAACGGGGTGCGCGCAGTGAGAGCTGCCTGCTCAGGCCCTCGCTTCGGGGAGCTCCTCCCGGTGAAACAGCAGATGATGGTGGTGGTGACAGGTCCCCAGGCCCCTGTGTGTGGGGGGGTTTCAGGAGGAAGACGGCGGAGAGGAGGCGCAGGACTTGCTTTCTTTGGGGGGGGGAGGCTGGTGTCCTCCTGGAAGAGCTGCTTCTGATCATCTCAGCGCCAGGCCAGTGGCCCTGGGGTCCGTTAAAGGGGATCCTTTCCCCCCGTTTTTCCGGTAGTAAGACATTGAATAGTGTCCCCTCGTTACGTTTTATACATTAATGTTGTTCTTACGGGCGTTGATCCTGCATATTATAAGGGTCCTTATAGACGTTTGACAAGGCCGGCCTTATTTATTCTTCCCTCCTTCCTTCCTTCCTTTATTTCTTTCTTTCTCTTTCTTCCTCTTTCTTCCTCTTTCTTTCTTTCTTTCTTTCTTTCTTTCTTTCTTTCTTTCTTTCTTTCTCTTCCTTCCTTCCTTCCTTCCTTCCTTCCTTCCTTCCTTCCTTCCTTCCTTCCTTCCTTTTCTTTTTCTTCCTTCCTTCCTTCCTTCCTTCCTTCCTTCCTTCCTTCCTTCCTTCCTTCCTTTCTTTCTTTCTTTCTTCCTTTCCTCCTTCCTTCCTTCCTTCCTTCCTTTCTTTCTTTCTTTCTTTCTTCCTTTCCTCCTTCCTTCCTTCCTTCCTTCCTTTCTTCCTTTCTTCCTTTATTTCTTCTTGTTTGGGTGTAAGATACTGGAAATTTGGGTCTGGGAAAAAATTATTTCAAGGAACCATTGAAAAGTTTCTTTTTTTAAAAAAAATTTAAATATATATTTTATTGATTTTTTACAGAGAGGAAGGGAGAGGGATAGAGAGTTAGAAACATTGATGAGAGAGAAACATCGATCAGCCGCTTCCTGCATGCCGCCCCCCCACAGGGGATGTGCCCACATTCAAGATACATGCCCCTGACCGGAATCGAACCCGGGACTCTTCAGTCTGCAGGCCGATGCTCTATCCACTGAGCCAAACCGGTTTCGACGAAAGATTTCTTATTTTGATTTTATTTTTAGGACCTGGCACAAAAGTTCAGGTGCCATCTTGGTATTAGAAAAGTGTTTTCCGTGGCTATTATGCTTTCCTGTTAGATGTGACTATCAATAAGAAGAACAGGAGTAATAAAAACATAGAGGCGTACGTTTTATTTTATTTCATTCTGTCTGATTAAAATGACAAAAATCCTTAGGAATGCTATAGCTGACATAGGAAATGTAGTCAGTTTGTATGTCTAGTAAATATTTTGCTGTGTTTAATAAATACATCTCGTCTTACTTCAGAATTATTGAGTAATCTCAGCTAAATTCATTTTAAAATTTCCTTTTTGTGACTAGTAAATAACACCCATTGTTCTATAGCAGAGGTTCTCAACCTGTGGGTCACGACCCCTAAGACCATTGGAAAACACAGGTACAATTCATAACAGTCGCAAAATTACAGTTATGAAGTAGCAACAAAAATAATTTTATGGTTGGGGGTCACCACCACATGAGAAACTGTATTAAAGGGTCGCGGCATTAGAAAGGTTGAGAACCACTGTTCTATAGGGAAGTTAATAGATCGCCATTCTCCTTGTTTAGAGAATAAGTTAAAGCATTGAATACTTTTTCTTTTTTTTTTACAGAATATTTTTACTGATTTCAGAGAGGGAGGGGGAGAGAGAGAGAGAAACATAAATGATGAGAATCATTGATGAGCTTGAGGAGCCCACAATCTGGCCACGTGCCCTGACGGGGACTCCGAGCTGACCTCGTGGCTCCATACGTCTGCACTCAACCGCTGAGCATGCAGGCCAGACAGACGTTTTCTTTGAATACCGCTTTAAGTCACACTGGCTTGTTACTAAGGATTCTGGGGCTTTGCACTGAGGATTCTTTGAAATAAGAGATTACAGGTATTACAAAACGGGGCTTTGAAAGCTTTGAAGAACGTATTGCATAAACTGGAAATATTTCAAGCAGAAGATGGTTGGGTGGAATAGAAGTATGTCTGGGTTTTGCGTCTGTTGACCCAGTCACTGTCCTAAGACTTAGGCCTCAGCTCTTCCATTGTGACAAACCTAATGATTTTTGTTCTGTGCTGTTCAGGGGCAGGATTGGAAATGAGAACGCTGTAAAAGCACCTTTAAACGTGAATCTGTATTCTGGATACCACAGAAACATGCTATGTTTTATTTATATGGAAATGGCCATTGTATAGCATGTTTTGAACAGTTTAAGATCTTGCTTAATGTGTCATTAACTGGTGTACATACATTTCATTGTGGAGTTTTTAAAATATTTTAAGGAATAAGTAATGCCCCTCAAGCATAACCTGTTGGCTAGCCCCTTTGCTTTGGATTTATCTTACCTACTTCTTTTATATATATATTTATAATTGATTTTTCACAGAGAGGAAGAGAGAGGGATAGAGAGTTAAAAACTTTGATGAGAGACATCGATCAGCTGCCTCTTGCATGCCCCCCACTGGGGATGTGCCCGCAACCAAGGCCCATGCCCTTGACCGGAATCGAACCTGGGACCCTTCAGTCCGCAGGACGACGCTCTATCCATTGAGCCAAACGGGTTTTGGCTTACCTCCTTCTTTTACTCTTTTTAGTAGAGTGAAGAATTGCACCGTTACAGTAAATGCAAATTTCCTTCCTGAACGGACGTGTTCAGAAGCCAGTACAATAGAATATGCTCTTAAACTTAATGATGGAGCGAGTGGGAACTTGGAGAGGTTGATGCTGGGAGAACAGGAATCCTTGTGTCAGAATTCCCGCAGCTGAAAACACCATGAAGCTTTCAGGCGGTTTGTCATTTCTCAGTGTATGCTGTACTGAGGCTGCGCGTTAATATCAACAGCAGGTTAACTTTATGACTTTTAAAGAGAACTTTCTGGAAAAGGTGAGGTTTAGATAGACTGTGTGTGTGCTACATGACCGGAGGGCACAGGTTGTGTGATGAGTGACGTGGCTGTTGGTTGGTTGGAGAATTTCCAGCTGTACTGTCTGATACTGACATTTCCCTGATGGTATGATAGATAGTTAGGTTAATGTAGAGGTATGTTAATTAATGATCATTTTAAACTTACACTTTCATTAGAACTTGAAGGGGTCTGGACAGACTTTTTTCTGCTGCGTCATTCAGCATTCAGAAAAGATCAATAGAGGAAAATATTTTAAGTTTCCCAAATTCCCGTTCATTTTATTAGAGAGATCGGGGGCGTTGGGGGTGGTATGGCCGTAGACTACCATTCATTTTATTAGAAGCTGAGGTCTAAGTCATGGCTAGGACAGTCTTCAAACCCAAAGATGTCTGGATTTAAGATGTATCGCTGCACGCTTACTAACAGGCGAGTCCTTTGGGACTTGAAATGCATACCCAGGAGTTTCCCACCTAGGCCAGCCCCTCATCCCCAGGCAGCGGTTCTCAACCTGTGGGTCGCGACCCCGTTGGGGGTCGAACGACCCTTTCACAGGGGTTGCCTACGACCAGCGGAAAACACCTATTTCCCATGGTCTTAGGAACCGACATACCGCTCCTCAATGTAGCAAAGTGCAGCCATGTAGTTTACTGTTGTCCTAGGAAGACTGTTGCCCATGCTACACCACGATTCAAGACAAAATTTCATTTATTTGTTATTAGAAATAAATATTTCACAATATATAATGACATATTGTTTTTGTGATTAATCACTATGCTTTAATTGTGTTCAATTTGTAACAATGAAAATACATCCTGCCTATCAGATATTTACATTACAGTTCATAACAGTAGCAAAATGACAGCTATGAAGTAGCCATGGAAATAATTTTATGGTTGGGGGTCACCACCACATGAGGAGCTGTCTTAAAGGGTTGCGGCCTGAGGAAGATTGAGAACCACTGTCCCCAGGTAACTGAACCTCGTTTATAGATGTCAGCGCAGCTCTCGGCCTAGAGGGAAGTGAGGAGGGTCATTTCCTGGGTGTAAGGCCCACCCTTCCCCACGTCAATCTCTTCTAAACCTTGTCAGGGCAGCTTTCCAGTGTACCCACTGCGCCCTCCTCCCGCCTTCGGCCACCTCCTCCTCTCTGCCCGCAGCGGGCTGTACCCTCCCTCTCCGTACCCTCCCTCTCCCGTGCCCTCCCTCTGCCGTGCCCTGCCTCTTCGTGCCCTCGCTGTCTCATTCTGCTGGGTGCGCCTGGATGCAAAGAAAGCA
This sequence comes from Lasiurus borealis, assembly GCA_004026805.1. Lineage (NCBI taxonomy): Eukaryota > Metazoa > Chordata > Mammalia > Chiroptera > Vespertilionidae > Lasiurus > Lasiurus borealis. The sequence goes on along the minus strand of PVJN01019080.1, from coordinate 32,005 downwards.
AACTGGTGGAACTAATTCACCTTAATCTGTAATGACTCAGAAGCTAACTCTTCCCAAGTTTTTTCACCTTTTTTAGCGTCTGCCAGAGGTTGCTGTTAATTTAGATCGTTTTAAAGTAAAGATTTCAGCAGCCTTGGAGGAAGGAATTACAGTTCTCAGCATAATAAGCCACATCTCACAGGAGGTGGCCCAGGCTTCTCTCCACTCCGGGGTGAGTGTCTCTTTGGAAAGCCAAGATCTCATAAAAGTGTGCGCGTATATACACTATGTATGTGTGTGCGTGCTTGCACAGATAAAGATGCGTGAAATATCGATACACGTTTCCTATGTCATGAAGAGGAGGATTTAAGAGTGGTGATTATGGAACCATCTGAATATAATGATCATTTATGAAATTGATATTTGTTGTCTGGGGATAGTTCATACTGGGTTTTAATGGATAGGAACCACAAAGAAAAAGACCTAGTATTGCTCAAGACTGAAATTGACTTCTTAAAAGATGGCTGGGGCTGGACTCGCATGTGTGTAACGCTAACCAGGGGCAGTTCTGATATTTGGGAGAGGACTCAGGTCTCTTGGGGGACATATCTGTGTTATGGGAACTCAGCAGATAGCTTGATGGAAAGAGGAAGTATTGAGGATGAGAGAATGAAAGGGGTTGTAAGTTTGTAAAGTAGCAGGAGGTGCTGATATTAGTTATTAGATCGCGAATTCACTGGGACACCCATCCGAAGGCATCTCTTTTGGATAGGAAAGGCGGCTGCTGACCAGATTCTAACTCAGACATGGGTTCTCATGTAACAGCAGCCTTTATGGAGATGTGACTGAATACTGCTAGGAACAGAGGGGATAAAAGATGAATGAGCCAAAACCGGTTTGGGCCAGTGGATAGAGCGTCGGTCTGCGGACTGAAGGGTCCCAGATTCAATTCCGGTCAAGGGCACATACCTTGGTGGCGGGCACATACCCAGTGAGATGCGTGCAGGAGGCAGCTGATCGATGTCTCTCTCACCGATGTTTCTAGCTCTCTATCCCTCTCCCTTCCTCTCTGTAAAAAATCAATAAAATATATTCTTTAAAAAAAAGATGAATGAGACCACGTTCCTGCCTCGGGGAGCTGAGCCCTGACGGCTCCTGCTTAGTCCGTGAACCATGGGGAGCATTGACAGGCCGCGGGAACCCGCTTCCCTGGCGCCCGCCACGCTGGGAGGGGGGTCAGGGTAGGACAGAGGCCCCCCCCATGGTCCCCGGGGAGGAGGACTGTCCCTTCATTCCTGCCCCGGCTGTTCCAGGCTTCAGCCTGCGCCAGGCCCCACAGCTCCCCCCCAGAACTCGCCGGTAACCGCTGGCCTCCCCACCCTCTGCGCAGCTTGGCCCCGTCCTGGAAATGCTCTTCACCTGGACTCACGGTGTCTTCCCGCCTTCCCTTTGCCGCTCTTTGCAAGACTTTCATTCAGAGTTCCAAATTCGACCTCGTTTCTGCTGCCTTTTGACATTCTCCCTCGGTGAGCGCATCCCCTCCCCAGCTCCAGTCACTGACCCCCCCCCCCCATGGCTACCTGCAGCTGGAGGCGGGGCCAGGGGCCAGGGGCAGGGGTACTGCGAAGTGTGCTCACCTCCCAGTGCCGGGCTTCGGAGTGAGATGCCTCTCACGCATGTCCACTTTGCAAATGAGAAGTGAGGGCCCTGACCAGTTTGGCTCAGTGGATAGAGCGTTGGCCTGCGGACTGAAAGGGTCCCAGGTTCCATTCCTGTCAAGGGCATGTATCTTGGTTGCGGGCACATACCCAGTAGGAGGTGTGCAGGAGGCGGCTGATCGATGTCTCTCTCTCATCGATATTTCTGACACTCTATCCCTCTCCCTTCCTCTGTAAAAAAATCAATAAAATATATTAAAAAAAAAGAAAAAAGTAAGGACTTGATGACTTAATAAAATATAGTCTCTTAATGAACGGCGTAACCAAAGTCATAGTAGTAGCTGTCAGATGAATTCTCAACCAACAAATACTAAAAGTAGAACTAGCCATTAATGTCTGCAACTTTGTATGTAAAGTGATGTTCATACCTGAAAAGTTTGAAAACCATGAGCTCAAAACGTTTTTCTGGTAATTCAGCATTTCAGCTGCCACTTGGGGATTATCAGAATCTCAGATGAGTGTGGGCAGCTGGTTTGCCTCAGTGGATAGAGCATCAGGATGGGGACTGAAGGGTCCCAAGTTCGATTCCGGTCAAGAGCACATGTCTAGGTTGCGGGCTGCATCCCCAGTAGGGGGCGTGTAGGAAGCAGCCCATCAGCGATTCTCTTTCATCACTGATGTTTCTATCTCTCCCTCTCCCTTCCTCTCTAAAAACCAATAAAATATATATTAAAAAAAAAAAAATCTCAGATGGGCAATTCCAAAAGCCAGGATGGGCACCTCACCTCCCTCCCTTCTTCCGGTCTCCCACACTGACTCCTCCCACTTCACGTCTTGGTGGCGCCCACTCTTCCCGTTTCCCGAGTGAATGGAGTGGGGCTGCCTCTGTGTTTTCCTCCTCCTCCCCCAACCTGCGCGTCCTCAGGCCTCGGCATCGCCCTCCTCTGCCTCTGCCCCCAGAGCACCGAGGTCTGGTTCCCCAGCGACTTGTCCCAACACCTGCCTCCCTGCGGTGCCAACTTCCACTTCCGAAGCACAGGGTGGCTCTCCGCTCACCTGTGCCAACCGCTCCACACGACTCATCACTCATCGCGGCGCCCAGACCCACCCTGCCTCCCCAGCTCGCTCTGGTCCCTGTGCCGCTCCTGCATTCCTGCCAACCAGAGGCACCGAGCATCCTCACACGCGCCCCCAGGCCAGGCCGCCCTCTCCCTTCACACCTCCAAGGCCTGTTCCCCAAAGCTACCCACCCCCGTGGCTGCGGGCACGCTCTCCCCTGAGTTGCAGGCACAGTCTCCTCCGATGCTGCGGGCATGGTCTCTGAGCTGTGGGCACTCTCTCTCCTGGGCTGTGGGCACACTCTCCTCCGAGCTGTGGGCATGGTCTCCTCTGAGCTGTGGGCACGCTCTGAGCTGTGGGCACGCTCTCTGAGCTGTGGGCACACTCTCCTCTGAGCTGTGGGCATGGTCTCCTCTGAGCTGCGGGCACGCTCTCTGAGCTGTGGGCACACTCTCCTTCTCTGAGCTCCACCGTCTGCTCTCTCTGGCTTAAGTCTGCCAGCCATGGAGCTGGAGCTGGGGGTGGAGAGGACCACTGAAAAGGGAGGAGACGGAAACACACTTCCCCGAGGTGATGCACGCTGCAGGCAGTGGCGCCCAGAGGAGCGGTGAGGTGATCGTGGATCTGCGGGCTGTGGGCTCCCGGTGCCTCAGGGGCAAGGGGAGGTGCAGTCGGCAGCTTTCTCGGGGTGTGTTTGACCTTCGTGTTGGAGCATGAAGAGAGTTTGTAAAAACAGAGAGTCTCATCGCCTAAAAACGTCCTTTTACAGGAAACCCCATTAGCGGGTGCAGGGGTGGGTGTCTGAAGGCTCACCGAGCTCTTGGGTAGGAGACAGGCCTTCTCCCGCTGCCAGGGCTCCGGAGAGAGCGCCCTCCCCGCAGGCGTGCGGCCTCGGGAAGCCCCGGGGCTCCGGAGAGAACTCCCTCCCCGCAGGCTGGGCTCCTGACGCTGGAGACGCATACGCGGCCCCATCAGTCCTTCCCGGGCTCTCTGACCTCAGCCCCTTTCCCACAGAGCCGGGCGCGGCTCCTGGGAGCCAGGGGCGTCCTCTGTTTCCGGGGAGAGCTGAGAGAGGACGGACAGCTGGAAACGAATATATTCTAAAACCGCGGCCTTTGCTCGGAAGAATACAACGTACGTTTGGGTCTTTAGTTCTTTTTTTTTAAATATATTTTATTGATTTTTTACAGAGAGGGAGAGGGATAGAGAGAAACATCGATGAGAGAGAGACATCGATCAGTCTCCTCCTGCACGCCCCCCACTTGGGGATGTGCCCGAAACAAAGGCACATGCCCTTGACCGGAATCAAACGTGGGACCTTTCAATCTGCAGGCTGATGCTCTCTCCACTGAGCCAAACCGGTTTCAGCTAACATTTTTTTCTTATTGCTCATAAAAAAGATGTAAAAATTCCATTCTAGATTTCCTCAACCAGTCTTTCCTCTCTCCCATAACCTGGGGGAGTTCCTAGGAGGAGGGAGATAAGTGATGAATCATGAACCTTGTAGAGTGACCGCCCTCTTATAAGAAAGGATTGGGGTGTGTTTGCACGTGCATAGGTGTGTGTGTGTGTGTGTGTGTGTGTGTGTGCTCTTGAGGTGACAGCCTGTGGAGTATTGCGTCGGGTGTGTGATGGGAAAGTATGTTCCTGTCCGTCCACCTCAGACAGTTTCTGGAGGCCTCTGTTGGGTGGAAGGGTGGAAAGCCGGATGGAGCCCGTGTCTGTCACTCCTGAGAGCTGCATTTTTGGGGGTCACTTTCCAGCAGGGCGATTCTTGGAGGGGGAGGGCCAGCCGACCATCCCATGGGGACGGGAAGAGGCAAGAGTCCTTTGTCCAGGACAAACGTTGTCAGGTCACATGGCAACACCCCTGTCCAAGAAAAAGCCTTAAAAGTTTGCCGCCCTAACCAGTTTGGCTCAGTGGAGAGAGCGTCGGCCTGCAGACTCAAGGGTCCCAGGTTCGATTCCGGTCAAGGGCATGTACCTTGGTGGCGGGCACATCCCCAGTAGGAGGTATGCAGGAGGCAGCTGATGGATCTCTCTCTCTCATTGATATTTCTAACTATCCCTCTCCCTTCCTCTCTGTAAAAAATCAGTAAAATATATTTTTAAAAAAAGTTGAGGAGCTGCTAGCAGGTCGGAGCAGACTGTGGGTGACCCGGGGTGCCAGGAGTGGGGCTTCCCGGGAGTCAGCCTGAGAGTGGCCGGGAGAGGCGCGCCCCGGGGAAAGGGAGCCCGAGACTCGCCTCCTGGGGAGTCTTCTGGTCGATGGGGCCCAGAGCCCAGGCCCCAGGTTTGGCCCCGCCTCCGGGCTGTTCCTGGCACCCCCCCGGCGGCCTCATCCTCCAGTGCAGTGGTTCTCCACCTTCCTGAGGCCGCGACCCTTGCATACAGTTCCTCATGAGGTGGTGACCCCCAACCATGAAATGTTGCTACTGTGATGCATCGTGATGTCAATATCTGCATTTCCCAACGGTCTTAGGCGACCCCTGTGAAAGGGTCGTTCGACCCCCAAAGGGGTCGCCCACAGGTTGAGAACCGCTGCTCCAGTGAAGGCCGGCTCCATCCTGCTTTCCTGGAGAGCCGAGTCCATTTCCCCCAGAGGCCGCGGGCCTTTCATCCTGAGCGGAGCGTTAGCACAGGCCTGCTGCTGTCTGTGGCAGCCCTCGCCCACACCTTGCCACGTGGGAGGTCTCCGGGCAACCGGGTGCAGCTTGCAGGCCGCCCAGGGGTCAGCGAGGGCTCTGCTGGGTCTTGTTCCCTCTCTCTGCGGCGGCCGCTCCGGCAGCTCGAACTCTGCCCTTTCTCTTTCTCCCCGGCTCTGTCTTGGGCTCGCTCGCCCGCCCTGGTGGCGCCGTGTCTCTGACTTGCGTACACACGGAGACCCTGGGCCGGGCCACGCGGTGCGGGGCGTGTGAAGGACCTCCCCTCGCCCTGGTTTGTCCATGTCCCCCAGCCTGTCACCGTCCAGCCTCTCCCGTTGTCGTCACCCATCACCCCTTTCTTCCCGGGACGTGACCCCGAGGCCGAAAGGCCACAGGTCTGGCCGTTGACTTGTTTGGAGTCTCGCTGCCTTCTGTCCTTGTTCGAAGCCGCCGTCTTCTGTGTGCTCGCCCGCAGCTCCGCCTGAAGGCGCTCTTCCTCTGCCTCCCGGGCTGATGGAGCTGTCTCTTCTTCAGAGACTGGGAATGACCCATCTTGCAGGTGACACAGAATGCAGTGTGCAGTGTTTATCCCATCGTCTGGCGCGAAATAAGAATTCAGCGAGTGGTGGAATGATGGACTTCTTACCTCCCCCTGAGCATCCCTCCCTTCCCCTCTATGTGCGCACCAGGGAAGACGCCAAGTGAGCGGTCAAACACTCGGGCTACCGGTGTGGCTCAGTGGATAGAACATCGGCCTGCAGACTGAAAGGTCCCGGGTTCGATTCCGGTCAAGGGCATGCACCTTGGTTGCGGGCACATCCCCAGTGGGGAGCGTGCAGGAGGCAGCTGATGGATGTTTCTAGCTCTCTATCCCTCTCCCTTCCTCTCTCTAAAAAATCAATAAAATACATCTTTTTAAAAAATTAAAAGAAAAACTCGGGCTCCGAAACCCTGAGAACTTGGTTGGAGTCCCTAGACTTCTGCTCCACTAGCAGTGAGCGCACAGGATTCCTCTCTTTACCATGGCAACAGTGCCGAAACCCGTGTGGCTCAGTGGATAGAGCATCGGCCTGCGGACTGAAGGGTCCCAGGTTCCATTCCGGTCAAGGGCACGTGCCATAGTGGCGGGCACATCCCCAGTAGGAGGTGTGCAGGAGGCGGCTGATGTATGTCTCTCTCTCATCCATGTTCCTAACTCTCCATCCCTCTCCCTTCCTCTCTGTAACAAATCAATAACATAGATTTAAAATGGGAACAGTTGCCCTGGCCAGTGGACTTGGGGAGAGAGCAGGAGGAGGTGCCTCTGTGCAGAGGGGGCCTGGCTCCTTCCCAGGCCGTGTCTGTGCTGATGGCCCAGATCCTGGAGCGGAGTGGCTGCGCCGGGGTGCCGGGTGCCGGGGTGCGGGGTTTGGGGGACCAGGTGGGTGTGACCAGTCTCTCCCCTCTCCCCTCTCTGCAGGCTGACCTCCGCCGCCGGGATGGCCGCGGCGGCGCTGCTGCCGCGCACGCTGGGCGAGCTGCAGCTGTACCGCATCCTGCAGCGCGCCAACCTGCTGTCCTACTTCGACGCCTTCATCCAGCAGGGCGGCGACGACGTGCGGCAGCTGTGCGAGGCGGGCGAGGACGAGTTCCTGGAGATCATGGCGCTCGTGGGCATGGCCAGCAAGCCCCTGCACGTGCGGCGGCTGCAGAAGGCGCTGCGCGACTGGGTCACCAACCCGGGCCTCTTCCACCAGCCGCTCGCCTCGCTGCCCGTCAGCAGCATCCCGGTGTACCAGCTGCCCGAGGGCGCGCCCGCCGCCGCCTGGCTGGGCCTGCCCTGCGCCCCCGCCGCCGCCAGCGGTGGCAGCTACGACCGGGGGGCCGGCGGCAGCGGCGCCCGCGAGCCGCACGTCAAGGTGCCCAAGTGCGCGGCCGCCACCTGCGTGCAGAGCGCCCCGGGGCCCGGCAAGCCCGAAGGCGCGGCGGCGGCGGGGGCGCAGGGGGCCGGGGAGGCGCGGCTCTGCTGGCCGGGGCCCCCCGGAGGCGGCGGGGGAGGAGGAGGAGGAGGAGGAGGAGCAGGAGGGGGCGCGGAGAGCGAGCCCAGCCTGTCCCCCGCCGCCGACCTGGGCTCCCCCGCGTCCCCCAAGGAGCAGGGCGGCGGCGGCGGCGGCGGCGGGGAGGCCCTGGACGCGGCGGCCGCGCTCTCGGTGGCCGAGTGCGTGGAGCGCCTGGCGGCGTCGCTGCCGCGCAGCGGGCCGGGCGCCGTGCGGGAGCTGCTGCGCGGCAACAGGAAGCTGGCGCGCTCCGTGGGCCACATCTTCGGCATGAGCGACGCCGACCCGCGCAAGGAGGACGAGATCCGCAAGTACAGCGCCATCTACGGCCGCTTCGACTCCAAGCGCAAGGACGGCAAGCACCTGACGCTGCACGAGGTGAGGCTGCGCGAGGGGAGGGGGGGCGGGGCGCGCCCTCTGCACCCCCTTCTCCACCCCGGGGTGCCCCCTGGCCGCAGCCCACAGGCATGCTGGGTGTTTTCAGGTTGAGCTCAGACGTGAGCTTGGAAAAAAAGTCAGCATTGAACCAGTGAGAGCACCGCAGTCTTGGCATTTACAAAAGCAGGTGTTGTTTTTTTCCCCATTAAATGGGATTTAAATGTAACCATTCATTTAAAAAGCATTTCTGTAGACATTTTTTTTTTGTAGGGGGAAAAAATTGTGGAAATAACCAGAACGTAAAGCAGTGGTTCTCAACTTGTGGGTCGCGTCCCCTTTGGGGGGGGGGTCCATCCACCACCCCATCACAGGGGTCGCCTAAGACCATCAGAAAACACAGATATTTACATTACGGTTCACAACAGTAGCAAATTTACTGTTAGGAAGTAGCAAAGAAAATAATGTTATGGTTGGGGGTCACCACCACATGAGGAACTGTCTTAAAGGGTCGCGGCATTAGGAAGGTTGAGAACCACTGACGTAGAGCAGTTTGCAGCTAGCCTAGGGAAGCACGTTCGATGACTGTTGGGAGAATTATAGTGACTTCCGTTTCCTATCTGTGCACCTCTCTTGTTTGGGTGCGGTCTTTGGCATTGAGGTTCCCCGCTGTTTCTCTGGCCAGCGCTCTCTCCAGGAGTGCCCCACTCTGTGCAAGAGGCATACATATCTCAGTTGCATGAACTCCCTTTCCCTTGTCCATCTGGCCAACGCATGGTCTTAAGAGTTAGCTCAGCTGAAACCGGTGTGGCTCAGTGGATAGAGCATTGGCCTGCGGACTGAAGGGTCCCAGATTCCATTCTGGTCAAGGGCATGGACCTTGGTGGTGGGCACATCCCCAGTAGGGGATATGCAGGAGGCGGCTGATCCATGTCTCTCTATCCCTCTCCCTTCCTCTCTGTAAAAAATCAATAAAATATTCTTTTTTTAAAAAAGAATAATGTACTTAGGCAAAAGTAGTCAGTTATTGCAAAGGATGTCAAGTGATTGAATCTGTAAACTCTGAGATACTTTTCTTTACATATACAAACATGGGATCGTATTTTGCACACTGTTCACCAAATTCCTTTCTTTTTAAAACTGAACACGCACACACGGCACAGTATACTGTTAGCTATTTTTTAAGTCAGCACACACAGAGCTACCTTATTTATGGGTTGCATGTTTTTCTATAGACTGTATGCCAACATCTAAGGTTATGGGGTCAAAGAATTTCTAAATTTAATATTTTAGTAGATACCGCCAAATTACCTTGTAAAAGCTGCAATCGTTTACATCTTCACCATCATTTATATGCAAGTGTCCATTTCTCTACACTTTTGCTAATATTGTGTTTATCATTCAATTTTTAAAAAATTGTTTTCAGTTACAGTTTGCATTCAGTATTATTTGGTACTAGAGGCCCGGTGCACAGAAATTCGTGCAGTCCGGGGGAAAAGGGGTCTCTCAGCTCAGCCTGCACCCTCTCACGGTCCGGGAGCCCTCAGGGGATGTCCTACCCCAAGTGTCCGAAGGCCACAGTCTGGCCTCCCTCTGTGGGAGGCGTTTGGGGGGGCGATCAGGGGATGGCACCACCCCATCTCCCTGCTGCTGCTGCTGCTGCTGCTGCTACTGCCGGCCACCCTCTGTAGGAGGCAACCGGTGGGCCATCAGGGGACTGCGCTGCCCGCATTACCTCGCCACTGCCACCTCCCCTCCCATCGCCTTCCCTCCCTCTGCCTGCTGGCATGTGCCTTGGCTGGCCTGGCACCACCTGTTCGCCGGCCCCGCCCTCCGCTGAGTGGTCGTTTGCCATTCGGTCGATTTGCATATGATGCTTGTATTGTATAGGATTAGTTTTAGGTGTAGAGCATAGTGGTCGGACAATCGTATACTTTACAACGTGTTCCCCCCAACATTTCCAGTGCCCACGTGGCACCTACATAGTTATGACAATATGGACTATTACCCTTTTTAATCTTTGCCAGTCTAGTTAGTAGAGGAAAATTTTTCATTGCTCAGATTTACTTTGCTTAGTAAGGATAAATAATACCTTTTAATAGGTTTTACCGACATTCAATTTTATGTTTATACTAAAGGCCCGTTGCAGGAAGGTTCCAGCAAGAATAGGGCTTCCTGCGGCCATCCCCGCCACCCTGCCTGCTTCCCTCCCTTCTCCACAGCCTGCCTGCTTCCCTCCAGTCTCCACCACCCCGCTTGCTTCTCTGCACCTTCACTCCCTTCTGCAGCGCTTGGCTTCCTTCTATGCTGTCTTCAGTCTTCGCTCTGCACCTGGATATGCAAATTAACAGCCATCTTGGTTGGGTTAATTTGCATACTCACTCCTGATTGGCTGGTTGGTGTGGCTTGTGGAGATACAGTCAATTTGCATGTTTCTCTTTTATTAGATAGGATTTTTGTTTTAATATAGAAATTGTCTTACCACTAAAAAATTGATTGGTAAGAACATTTTTATTTTAAACATTAAATTTTTGTCTTGTGTTATCAACATTTCCCCAGATTCTCATTTGTCTTTTGACCTTCCAGACTGTTTGCCGTGTGGAAGTTTAATTGTATGGAAGAATACCTATTGTCTTGTATGAGTTCACCAGTCTAATTCTCCAACCCTTCACCAGTATAGGGTTATTTTAATTAACTTAGCTAGATAATATAGTTCGATGTCTGGAAAGGCAAGTGCCCCTTCAATAGTCTTGTATTTCAGCTTTGTATTTTTTTAAGGTAATCTTATCCATTTCTCCTTCCAAATGAAATTTTTTCATGCATCTGTCACATTTTCCAAAAATTTCCGGTGGTATTTTCATTATAAATGCCTTAAAAGTACAGATTAATTTGTAAAAAAAAAATAAAATAAAAAATAACATATTTGCAAAACTCCCCCATATAGTGTATGTATTTACTCATTTAGATCTTTTATATTCCTTGATAATTTTTAAGGTTTTTAATTTACATAGGTTTTGCATATTTCTTTTTAGGTAATATCCTGTGCATTATATATGTATGTGAATGTCTATATTATATATACATATATATGTAAACTTAATTCATTTATATAGAATATATAAATATCCTAGTATGTAAAAGCCAGGGGCCATCACAACCAAAACAAAAGGATAGACAACTGAACAGCACGCTGCGTGGGGCGACCAGGCTGGTGGGGGGTGTGCAGTTGGGGGTGACCAAGCCAGCTGTGGGAGGAGGCAATTGGGGGCAACCAGGCTGGCAGGGGAGGGCAGTTGGGGGTGATCAGGCAAGCAGGGGAACGGTTAGTAGTCGATCAGGCTGGCAGGGGAGTGGTTAGGAGGTGATCAGGCTGGCAGGCAGAAGCAGTTAGGGGCAGGCAGGCAGGCAGGTGAGTGGTTGGGAGCCAGCAATCCTGGATTGTGAGAGGGATATCCGACTGCCAGTTTAGGCCTGATTCCTGTGACATCCCCCGAGGGGTCACAGGTTAGAGAGGGTGCAGGCTGGGCTGAGAGACGTGTCTCCGCCCCCTCCCGCACCCCGCCAGTGCAACCAATTTGGGGCCTCTAGTACCAGTACAAGTTCTTTGGTGGATCTCTTCCCACCCCCTCCCCTCTCTGCCTTCCCTCTGAGATTCTTCCGTATGTTTCATGCTTCTCCAGAAAGTCTCTGGATCTATTTTATTCATTAGATTCCACATAAGAGTGAGATCATGCGATGCTTTCTTTGGCTAGCTTATTTCGCTTAGTACAATACTCTCCAGGTTTAGATATGAGTGTATATGGGAGCTTAAGATCAGATAATTGATTAACAGAAGCCCTTAATCACAATGAATCTGCGATTTGATCTATTTTGGGTGTATCCTTTTGCAGATGTTATGCCTTATTGTTGCCATACCATAACTGACTGTTGCGAACTTGTAAGTAGAGCTAGAAAGTACACTTAGTGTTATAATTTGGAAATAGCGGGACACTTTCACTACCTGTGAACCAATAAAAGAGCCTATTAAAAGGCTACTATGGTTGTCAGTATTAGAAAACAAAGAGCATGACTTGTTGGCAGTTTTATTTCATGCTTTAACCCAGCTTTCATATAGCTTTTGAAACAGCAGATGAAACACACAGTTTCGTTAAAAGATATGTATTTTTCATCAGAGCAGAAGTATGTTAAAGAGATGATTTTGATAAACCAAATCGACCTCACATTTTTAAAAAAGAATCCACTATAACTTATTTTTAAAATATCTAAAACGAATAATTTCACACTTGGCTTTGCTAAGGGGATCTTTGCTTCTTTAGATAAAGAGGTACAGATGGCATTTAAGTTATAAAACCGTGGTGGTTTCCCCCAAGTTAAGGTGACACTTAAAATGAAAGCTGGTAGGCTGAGAGGTGGGGTGAGGGCTTGGGAAATGTGACTTGTGTTTTGGAAACTTAACCACTAATTACTTGCAACGCCAGTATATGAATCTGATCCAATATTATAGCTCAGGATGGATGTTTATAAATCAGAATTTTCTCTCAAAGTAGTAACCATTCAAAAGCTTGGTGGAAGTTATGAAATCCTGAAGGAATTGAAAGAAAGTACTATTAGGTGTGCCTTTTAGATATTACGATAATTTCATATTTTTCACTTGACTATTTAAATTAAGAATGATTTTGCCCTAGCCAGTTTGGCTCAGTGGATAGAGCATCGTCCCTTGGACTGAAGGGTCCTAGGTTCATTTCTGGTCGAGGGCACGTATCTGAGGTGTAGGCTCGATCCCAGCCCTAGTTAGGGACACATTAAGGAGGCAACCAATTGATGTGTTTGTCTCACATTGATGTTTCTCTCTGTATCTCCCCCTCTCTCTAAAAACCAATGGAAAAATATCCTTGGGTGAAGATTAACAAAATAAAATAATAAAAAATAAAATGTAATTTTTTGAGTTTTTCTAAATTTCTAAGATTGACAAATATTACTAGTTTGCCCTCAATTTCCAAATAAGGAAACATACGATTTATAATTAATTCACTGTTGGTAGTACATATGCCCTGTGGACAGTGTTCTTTTACTCTTTCAAGTGGATGAAAATAAGGAGGTTGTCTACATGTGAAAAGATTTCTTTCTACTGCCACAATTATGGAATGAATCATTGTTATAATTGTTATACTTTTTTATAAGCTAAATAATCAGTGCTGTCTTTGGAACTGGCGAGGCCTGGCCTGGTTTATAGGAGTCGCACCATGAAGACGGTGTGAGGGGCTGAGGCTTAGAACCATACTCATTAATGGTGTAAGGCAGTGGTCGGCAAACCGCGGCTCCTGGGCCCCATGAGGCTCGCGAGCCGCAGTTTGCCGACCACTGGTGTAAGGCAGGAACCCGGAAGCATTAGTAGAAAGAAGCAGGGGAAGGCAGTGTTCCATCATCCCGAAACGGTCAGCAGGTACGTGGTCAGCTCCACGCTCGGTGTGTGTCAGGTGTTAAATGGGGAGGGAAGAGGGGCTGGGAGAGCAGGCAGCGGAGCGGGCAGGAGCTTGTACTATTCAGAATGTCAGCAGGCAGACAGCTTGGCAGGACAGATACTGGTCAGCAGATAGCGGCGCCCGGCCCGCGGGCTCCGGAGCTCAGAGAGAGGACGGGGCCAGGGGCTTGGAGATAGAATCAACGGGTCAGGGCTAGATCTAGAGCAGCGGTTCTCAACCTGTGGGTCGCGACCCTTTGGGGGGTCAAACGACCCTTTCTCAGGGGTTCCCTAAGACCAGCGGAAAACACCTATTTCCCATGGTCGTAGGAACCAACACACCGCTCCTCGGTGTAGCAAAGTGTAGCAATGTAGTTTACTGTTGTCATAGGAAGACTGTTGCCCATGCTACACCACGATTCAAGACAAAATTTCATTTATTTGTCATTAGAAATAAATATTTCACAATATATAATTACATATTGTTTTTGTGATGAATCCCTGTGCTTTAATTATGTTCAGTTTGTAACAACGAAAATACATCCCGCCTATCAGATATTTACATGACAGTTCATGACAGTAGCAAGACTACAGTTATGAAGTAGCAACGGAAATAATTTTATGGTTGGGGGTCACCAAACGTGAGCAACTGTATTAAAGGGTCGCGGCATTAGGAAGGTTGAGAACCACTGATGTAGAGGAACTTGTACAGGAACTGGGGTGCTGAGCACGTGATTAAGACAGGGATGAGGGTGTCGAGTGTAGGTCCGTGTCCATGGCAGTGTTGAGAAGTGAGGGCTGAGTGTCCAGAGCAGTTCAATAAGTTTAGTTCTGACAGAGGAAGAAAGCTGAATCTGGGGACCCCTCAGACCAGACCACGTTTATTAGTAAGTTATGATACTTTATTCTGAACGCGCAGCATAGAATGTATAGATTTCAGCATCTGATTCTTAAAGACAGAGCTCTGGCTGTCATGGCTCAGAGGTTAGAGTGTCGGCCCACTAACCAGAGGGTCATGGGTTTGATTCCCGGTCAAGGGCATGTATGTTCCTGGGTTTGGGGTTCAATCATGACCAGGGAACATGTGGGAGACAATTAGTTGATGTGTCTCTTTCACATCAATGTTTCTCTCTCCTTCATTCCCTTTTATCTCTCCCCCCTCCCTTCCACTCTCTCTAAAAATCAAAGGAAAAAATATCCTCACTCCTTGAGTGAGGATTAAAAAACAAAACAAGAAGTGTTAGCCATTTCCTTTTGATTGTTTATAAAAATGGAGTATAGAACTTTTAAGACAGTCTATTTCTTCTTGAGTCACATTTTTCTAAGAATATGTTTATTTCATCTGACTTTTTAAACTCACTAGCATAAAGTTGCTTATAATTCTTAAGACCTAATATTATTTGTACACTTAAGTATTTTCCCTCTGACCAGTTGTACCAGGGATTTGTCAATTTTATTAATCTTTCTAGGCAGCTGCAAATTAGAGCCTGCTGGCCATATCTGGCTCACCTCCTGATTTTACAGATAAACTTTTATTGGAACATAGCCATACCTATATCTATATCTGTATCTATATCTATATCTATATCTATATCTATACCTACACCTATACCTACATCCATATCCATATCCATATCCATATCTATCTCTCTCTATAAAATCCTGTGCAACCGAAGGACTGATCACTATGACACACACTGACCACCAGGGCACAGACACTCAATGCAGGAGGTGCCCCCGGTAGTCAGTGCCCTCCCACAGCCAGAGCGCCACTCAGTTGACGGATGGGCACCAGAGTCAGGGCTCATGGCTGGCGAGAACCACTATGGAGGCATCGTGAGCCTCTCCCAATTGGGACTGACTCGGGGGGAGGGAGGGAGCTAACAGGCACAGTGGGGCCAGGATGAGCAGGAGCGGCAAGTGGCGGTGGACTATAGGTTTCCGCCTGATTCCCACAGGCCACGCCGAGGGACCCCACTGGTGCATGAATCTGTGCACTGGGCCTCTAGTTTGTTTAGAGCTGTGGCTGCTTTTGAGCTGTGATGTTAGAGTTCAATCATTGTAACAGACTATTTGGCCTATAAAGTCCAAATATTTTCTATCTGACCTTTTATAAAACACACACACACACACACACACACACACACACACACACACAAAACCTTTCCGACTCAGTCTTTTTGAAGGAGCAGCTTTTGGCTTAGTTGATATTCTTAGTTGTGCTGTGTGTGTGTGTGTGTGTGTGTGTGTGTGTGTTTACTTCTATTTTCTTACAGTTTATTTTATTATTCTTTTCTAACTTAAGTTGTGTGCTTAATTCATTAATGTCCAGCTCTTCTTTTCTCAGTAAGCAATTAAGGCTATAAATTCTGACTATTTATTGTATTAGCATATTTGAAATTTTGATAGGTTATTATTTTTCCTAATGATTTCTAAGTGAATCACAGTGTAGTCAGAGAACATGGTTTGGATGCTGCCAACCCGGTAACTTTTGTTGAGATTTTAGTTGTGGCCCAGATGTAGTGAGTGTGTTTATGTATTTCTGCAGTTGTGATAGAGTGTTGTGTATTTGTCTGTTCTAACAAGCTTGGTAACTCTGTTATTCAAACTTTCTAGTCTTTTTTTTTTTTAACTTTCTCTGACAACTAAGAGTTGTGTGTTCAAGTCACCTACTGGGGTTATGGAGTTGTCTCTCTTTGTATTATTCAGTAACCTTATTAATCTTTAATAATGCATTTTGCGTTAAAAATTTATTTTCTTTACTTTTAATAGAGATACATGTGCTTTCTTTTTGTTAATAATTGCTTGTTAGATCTTTTTTCTATCCTTTTACTTTTCATTCATTCCTAATCCATGTTTTAGAGACAGCTCTTATAAATACCAATAGTTGGATTTAAAAAAAAAAAAATCCAGTCTTAAATTTTTTTTAACTAGAACATTTGGTTCATTTAATATTTGATGACTAATATTTGAATTTATTTCCATTGAATTGTTTTGTGTCTCTTCCCCTTCCTAACTCTTCATATCTCAGATCAGCCATCTGGAATAAATCTATTTTAACCTGAAGTGCATCATGGAGAATTTCCTTAATGAAGGTCTGCTGATGGCAAACCCTGTCCTTCCCCACCCCACTAGAAATTATTTTTATTTTTCCCTGATTATGATTATTATTTTAAATCCTCACCCCAGGACATGCTTATTGCCTCTGTAGAGCGAGTGGAGGGGGGAGAAAGATAGAAACATCGATGTCAAAGAGCAACATAGATGGATTGCTTCCTCAAATCCTCAACCTACGGATGTGTCCCGAGTGGGAACTGAACCCCCAACCTCTCCGTGTAGGGACGACACTCCAACCGAACCCCAATGGCCAGGGCTGCACTGATTCTTAATTGACGTTTATCCTGGGTGTTCTGTATCATCAGTTATTTTCCCTTCGGGATTGAAGATACCATTTCCTTGGCTTTTAGTTTCCATTCTTGTGTTTAGAAGTTCATGGTTATCTGACTATTGTCTGTTTTTGAAATCCTCTGTTTGCCTCTGTCTCAATTTCTTCTCTTCTTCTGATTTCTCACTTCTCCTGTTTGTTTTGCTCTAGTACCCTTCAGTCATATTTTCAGCTTTTGTTTCTTTAAAGGAAGTCTTTAAGGGTCTGCTCCTGGTATCTGTTGTTTCTCCTGGTTTTTGCTTTTGATGCTTTGGGGTCTTTTTTGTTGTTGTTTTGTGTTTATTTGTTTGTTTTGATGTTTTATGATTTCCGTCTCTGAACTCATTTTTCTTGGAAGTGTGGGGATATTCTGAGACCTCCCAAGGAAATGGCTTCTCCTGGAGGTAATTGGCTTTGGACTTTACCCGGCGTGTATACTCTGCACACGCTGGCTCTGGGGCCCCGGGAAGACGAAATCCCAGCCTCCGAGGCGTGAATCCGGCAGAAATGGGAGGGCTGACCGGCGGTCAGGAAACCTCACAGAGATCGCTGGTCTCTCCCACCCAGGGACGAGGTTCACGACAGGTGACTTCCCCGGCCCTGTCCCTCGGGTGCGGGTGTATGTCCACTGACATTGGGTGTCTGTGCCCAGGGACCTCAGCTTATGGAGGAGAGGTCTCCACTCTTCACCTTCGAGGGGCCCTATTGTTCCCTCCACACTCACGTTTCCTCTCCCCGCTCTTCCCTCTGCTCTCACCAGCCCCACGGGCTTTGGACGTTCAAGCTCAAGTTCATCTGGGTTAGCAACTGTCCCTAATGGACTCCTCTGAGAAATGGTCTTCATTCATTTTGACCTGCGTGGTCCTTGCTGTTTTCCTGGCCCACTGATGTGTTTAAGGCCATGCTCCTCCCCTCTGTTTTGTCCAGAGGTTTTGGTTATCGGGGCGAGGGGACAGTCGTGGGACCTAGCTCTCCGTGTGCTGGATTGAAAGTCTTGATTGCATTGAGCCTCCCTGTCACCCCGAATTCACCTGGCATTTTACGCTGACAACACTGAACCCAAAGTCACAGTCGGTTGATTGTTACAGGTTATAATTTTAACCACCAGCAGAGACAGAGGTTTGTAAGTCTGGTTATGATAGAAAGCTAAGCTTAAGAACATTTTTACATGAAGTTATGAATGGAATTTTGGTATTTTTATCCACGGAAAGAGGAAGCGGAGGAGTAAGTAAAACAATTAGGGAGAATATCTTATTTCCTACTTAAACACAATTCGAAATTTAGAATTTAAAAACATTAGCATTGTGCCCTAACTGGTTTGGCTCAGTGGATAGAGCGTCGGTCTGCGGACTGAAGGGTCCCAGGTTCGATTCTGGTCAAGGGCATGTACCTTGGTTACGGGCACATCCCCAGTGGGAGGTGTGCAGGAAGCAGCTGATGGATGTTTCTGATTCTCTATCCCTCTCCCTTCCTCTCTGTAAAAAATCAGTAATATCTATTTATTTTTAAAAATTAGCATTGTGATCCAGCCTGGGACTACTGTTTGGGAGTATTGCTCTCATTTTTTAAAAATAGAATCGTTGTTGATTTACATGATGAGTGCCTGGGAGCGTGTAGTCTATAAAACATGGACAGAAAATACGTTTTTCCTGGGGACGTTTGATGACCATCTGCTTACTACAACGTGGACTGAGCTGCAGTTATTTCTCCAGCCTCGGTTTTTTTGCCAGAAAACTCCCTGAGGGCCTAGAAAGTTCAGTCTACCTTTTTGGTTTTTTGGAGCCTGAATTCAGTGACAAAGAAAGTCATGTTTGTTTTTCTTAGTTTCTGGGAGGAGGATGGAGGGAATGCTGGAGCACTGTTTTCAGTTTACAGTGGTGCCTCGAGATACGAGTTTAATTCGTTCCGTAATCTTGAGGCGTGGGAAACTATGAGACGCTCGAGTCGCGGTAAACTGGTGGGTCGTGTGCAGCCGGCCGATCCGCACGATGACTCCTATCTCAACTGTGGCTCCTATTTCAAAGCAAAAATCGCTGGCTCGACGGCTCGTATCTCAAAAATCTCGTATGTTAGGGCGCTCGTATCTCGAGGTACCAGTGTGTATTGAAAGGTCGTGTTCTCTGGTTGTGCACACTCATTACCTCCCGCTGCCATCACCACCTGCGAGGTGGCCGTCTGTCCCTGTGGGGCCTGAGAGGACGGGGCTCTGCGTGTTTACGTGTCCAGAACCCAGAGCTGGGAGAGGCGGAGCGGAACCTACCGCTCACCCGTCTGCCTGCAAACCCTGTTCTCCTCCGGCCCCAGCGTGCCTTGGATGAGTCTGTTTCTTGCTTTTGAGATAAGTCTGATATTAACCCTTGGCAATTCCCTGCACCTATTGAAATGGACAAACCATGTGAAAGCAGTTTCTCTAGCTTCTAAAACAGTCACAGGTTTTGAGTTTGGGACAGCATGTGCTGTTTTAAATATCACTCCGGGGTGTCGGGTCGGCTAGTCACTCTGCATTGGCAATGTTTAACTGTCAGGTGGAAAAACAGAATTAGGTGACTCTCAGCGACTCTAAGACCTTGCTTTTCCATTGTCGGCCTAATTTGTGATAATGATCCTAAGAGATTTGGGAGATATTTAACTAAAATCATGTAATTTTTGTTCCTTCGGGAATTTTTGTGTCAGTCCACATTGAGAAAGAGTCTTCTAGACCATGTATACGCACTTTTAGTTAAGGGAATATTATCACCTTATCACGTGGTCAAATCCCTGGGTTTTTGGTAAGAAAAATGAGCTACAGGATATCTTTTACTTTCTATTTTGCTTTTGCTTATTGCCCATAAACTCTCACAGCTGAACAAAAATGAATAAAGCACGCAAACAAGTAAACCTACGGCGACTGTTGACTACTTGGAGCTCTGAGAGATGACAGATGCTTGATTTTCTCTGGAAACCAGGCCTTAGGACGAATTAGCAATAGAGACCGCCATGATTTTTTATAAAATCTGAGTTCATTATGTAATGGTATGACATGCTTATCGTCTGTTCTGAAGTGAAATGTTTTATATGTTTTATATGTGAAACGCCGATGTGTCTAATTTTAAAAATTATTGTGATTTGCAGCTCACGGTTAACGAAGCGGCTGCTCAGCTCTGTGTGAAAGATAACGCCCTGCTGACGAGAAGGGATGAACTTTTCGCGCTGGCGAGGCAGATTTCTCGAGAAGTCACCTATAAGTACACGTACAGAACCACCAAGTAAGTTTCCCTCACTGGCGGCACGTTTGCGTTGTTTGGGAGAAGTAGAGCTGGAAATACCAACCATCTGATAGCGCATACCGTACTTTCCGGCGTATAAGATGATTTTTAAAAATATATATTTTATTGATTTTTCACAGAGAGGAAAGAAGAGGTATAGAAAGTTATAAACATCAATGAGAGAGAGACATAGATCAGCCGCCTCCTGCACACCCCCTACTGGGGATGTGCCTGAAACCAATGTATGTGCCCTTGACCGGAATCGAACCTGGGACCTTTCAGTCCGCAGGCCGACGCTCTATCCACTGAGCCAAACCGGTTTGGGCAAGGCGATTTTTTAACCCAGGAAAATCTTCTTCTTATATGCTGGGTGTCGTCTTATAGGGCGGTTATATCTCAAACTCTGTATTTTAACTGGAAAAGTTGGGGGTCGTCTTATATGCCCAGTCGTCTTATATGCTGGGAAATACGGTAAATATAATCACATTTCTGAAACAGTGCGATTATAGTTCTGTAGAAATAAGTAGTAAAGTGGCTTTTCACAACATTACCAGCCCGGCTGGCGTGGCTCGGTGGTTGAGTGTCGGCCTTCGAACCAGAAGGTCATGGTTTGATTCCTGGTCAGGGCACAGGCCTGGATGGCAGGCTCCATCCCCAGGGTGGGGCTGCAGGAGGCAGCCGATCAGTGATTCTCTCTCATCATTGTTGTTTCTATCTCTCCCTCCCTCTCTTTTCCTCTCTGAAATCGATAAAAACATAAAAACAGAGTTCTGTTTAATTCTGTTTTGTCTTTCTTTAAAAACAGAGTTCCCTAGCACTCTGACATTGTGCTGGTGGCTTTAGACATTCTCTCCTGCAGATGCCTGGGTTGAGAGTGTGGTGATGGGGTTTAGTTAGTCAGTCCGCATTTACCGGTGGATTTGGGCACCACTCACTCTATGAAACTGGTCTCAGAGGAAGCAGCACAGTAGTGCCTCTTGCGAGGGGTTTGAGATGAGCCTGGGTCCTGGCACAGGGACCTCTAAGTCCAGGGAAGTGCATTGTGTGTCGGCGGGTGGATAAAAAGCTTTTTCATCTCACGTAGCTGCCAGTATCCATCCTAAATGGTCATTGTCACTTTGTCCTAAATTGTTTCTACTGACGCGTCAAGGGGTATTATAGAATACGATCCTCCAGTTTTTTCTCCTTTTTCATCATGGGATCAGCACCACCTCCTTACTGAGTGCTTTCTGGGTGGGGGCTTCTAAGTGGTGGTCTTTAGAAATGGATAATATAATTGCACCGGCATATTTCAGAGTTAATTTAGAAATGAAACATCTAGTTTTCCTCATTTCAGTGTTGGTTATGCATGTCTTATTTTTGGTGTCAGGTTTCAGGGTTACATGTGTTGGTGGAAGTTTATAGATTAAGATGTCTCTAGAATAAAATCTCTTACCTTCTCATGTTTTTCTCTCTCCCCCTCTACACCCCCTCAGGTCAAAGTGTGGAGAACGAGATGAATTATCTCCGAAGAGAATTAAAGTGGAGGTATGATTATGTTATTTTCTTTCCTTATGTTAATAATGTTTACTTCAGTAGTTCAAAGTAAAAAAAAAGGAGGTCTCATAAACTAGTGAAAAATATGAAAAACAGTATCTTAAAAGCAATGTATAATTTTCTGCTTTGTCGTATCTGTGGTCATTTGAACTAGGACCCTAAGGAAGTTCTTAGAAGGAAACAACAATAAGGCTGATGTCCAGTTGGTTTATCAAAGGTTGATTTGTAAATAGGTATTTTTTACAGATTTTCAAGTCTACGGGTTCAACTATTCCTTTTTTTAATCTTATTTACAACATAAGTCGCCTTATGAAGTCTTTTTAAAGGAGCTAAGATTTCATTTCTTTAACTATGGAGGGAAATGACAAGTTAGTAGGTGCCAATTATGGAGACTTGACTGTAAGTCAGGCCTCTTTTGGGGGACCTGTTTGAGGCTGTCCTCTCATTTCAGACCTGCCGGCGGAAAGGGGGAGGTTAGCGAGCAGAAGGTGCCTCTCTCAGAGCTCGCAGACTCCCAGCTGCCTCAGCGCATCTTAATTTGGGTCGAAGGCCCTAGTTCCCGCAGCCCTGGTTTCACTTTCCCTGGTTCCTGTTACCTGTGGCCTCCGTTTCCCGCGGCCTCCGTTTCCCGCGGCCAGCTGCCGTCGGGAGTATTAAGTGGGAAATCCCAGGAATAACAATTCCCAGGTGTTAACTCCTGCACCGTTCTGCGGAGCGGATGAGGGGTCTCCTCCTCCCGCCGAGAGGTGAAACGTCCCTCTGTGCGGGGTACCCCTGCCGGGTACTCTCTCTGCCCGTCAGTCACGTGGGCACGAGGCGGTGCTTCTGCCCAAGGAGCCCCGCTTGGACTCCATAGTGAACGCTGAGTGCAGGGGTAGCCAGGTTGGCAGCTCAGACCCGCCGAGGAGAAGCAGTAAAAGGCTTCCCTTAGTGAAAAGGCAAAAGTTCTCAACCTCATAGGAAAGGAAAGAAAGCATATGCTGGTGTTGCTAAGCTCTACAGTAAGAACAAACGGTTTTACCTGTGAACTTGTGGGCAGGAAAAGGAAATGTGTGTTAATCTTGCTGTCGTGCCTTAAGCGGCAAACGTTACGGCCACGGTGCGAGGTAAGCGCTTAGAGAAGATGGAAAAGGCATTGAACTTGTGGGTGGACAGCATGCGCAGAAATGTGTTTCCGTCCATGGCAGTGTGTTGCACCGGAAAGCACCGGTGAGGACAGTTGGGGGGACCCCGGCCTGCAGGGGAACACAGTTGGCAGGGGACCAGGCCTGCAGGGGAGGGCAGTTGTGGGCCATCAGGCCAGGCCTAGGGACCCCACTGGTACACAAATTTGTGCACCAGGCCTCCAGTTACACACCATATGTGCATGTAGGTGTGCACACATATAAATACAACACACACACGCAATGAAGAGATACTGATATCCTACAATACATGAGTGCTTTTAAAAAAAACTAAGTAGAAAAAAAAAAGCAGCAGCCTTCGCCAGTTTGGTTCAATGGATAGAGTGCCGGGACACCTGCAGACTGAAGGGTCCTGGGTTCAAAATGGACAGTTGGACATCCCTCTCAAAATCTAGGACTGCTGGCTCCCATCTGCTTGCCTGCCTGCCTTCCTGATTGCCCCTAACTGCTTCTGCCTGCCAGCCTGATCACCCCCTAACCACTCCACTGCCAGCCTGATGGATGCCTAACTGCTCCCTGGCCTGCCCAATTGCCCCTAACTGCCCTCCCCTGACAGCCTGGTCACCCCTAACTGCATTCCCTGCTGGCCTGATTGCCCACAACTGCCCTCCCCTGCAGGCCTGGCCTCCCTGAACTGCCATCCCCTACTAGTCTGCTGGCCTGGTCACCCCTAATTGCCTCTCTGCTGGCCTGATCACCACACAACTGCTCTCCCCTGCAGGCCTGGTCCCCCCCAACTGCCCTCCCCTGCCAGCCATCTTGTGTCCACATGGGGGTGGCCATCTTGTGTCTTGGAATGATGATCAACTTGCATATTACTCTTTTATTAGATAGGATTATGCTTTGATTGGTTGAACGGAGGACTGGACACTTAGCATACGAGGCTTTTTACTCTATAGGACTCTTTTCAAAATATACAACATTGGCACAAGCCGTTGCCTACATTTTCCTGTGCTCTCTACGTCCAATCAGAGGTGCTCGAACTGTTGGTTTGGTTTGGGGAGCTGAGCTGAGGTAGAAGTGTGGGCTGTACAGGGTCACTGCTGCTCCCCTGAGACTCTCCCACGCCTGAGTGCTTTGTCTGTGTCTCCCTTTTGTGCGCTGCTGAGGAGGGGGGTGTGTGGCGGGAGGAGAGATTAGGGGACGTTCCAGTGAGGCAGTGCCATTTAAGCTGGGCTTGGAGAGCAGGGCAGGGGTTCAGAGGGCAGGCATGTGGGCTGGAGGCGGAGGGGCATCACAGAGACAGACCGATGTGGGCACAGACGGGAGGTAAGAAAATACCGGGAGTGTTCGGAGAACATGGGGACCAGTTTGTCCAGAATGTGACTGGCACAGAGGACTTGGTAAGTAACACTGGGTTGTAGAATTCTTTAACATACTCCTCGTTAATCTTATTTCACGTGGATATTTATGTGGGGATTCTTCGCTGCCTGATTCTCTCTTTAACCAAACAAGCTTAGCTTGTAAAACGCAACAGTCCTAGTGACGGGGCCCAAGTTAATGAGAACTTTTTTTTTTCCTTAAATATATTTTATTGATTTTTTTACATAGAGGAAGGGAGAGGGATAGAGAGTTAGAAACATCGATGAGAGAGACATCAATCAGCTGCCTCATGCACGCCCCTACTGGGGATGTGCCTGCAACCAAGATACATGCCCTTGACCGGAATCGAACCTGGGACCTTTCAGTCCGCAGGCTGACGCTCTATCCACTGAGCCACACCGGCTTCGGCTAATGAGAACTTTAGTGTCTTCCTTTTCATCTTTATCTTTCCCAAGCCCTTGACCGTGACGAATGAGCGTGCGTACCAAGGTGCCGACTTTTTCCATTTTAAATGGTACTTTTCACAGTGAACACAAAGAGATGTAACGCGCAGTCGGTAAAGTAGGAATGACGTCATCGTAGGCACGTAACGGGGGGGAGAAAGACATTTCCTCGCGTGCCGTGACCAGCACCTTCCGCACGCCAGCGAGCTCGACCAGGGTGGTGCGCTGGCTCGGGCAGATGTGTTCCCGCTGCCACGTGCTCTCTGCTCCTGATCCCTGCGTGAAGGGTGGAGCGGAACGGGGTTTTTAAGTCCTCGGAATGGGGTTTTTCTCTTTCCGTGATCGGCTGCCCCCCTTCAGGACAGGTACCTGTTATCTGGCTGTCCCTGTTGGTGTGGGCCATCGGTGTGCATGCTGTGGCGAGGTGTGATGGTGTGATGGCTGGGGGGCGTGCGGAGACCCGGAGGAAGACGCTTGCTCGTGGGGAACCTGAGGGGGACGCTGGCTCGGAGGGAGGCCTCTAAGGGGGGCTCTGCTCCTACATGTCAGTGGGCGAGGTGTGGGCACCGTTGCCCACCGGGGGCAGGCGACCACCTTGGTACGAGGCCTCTCTCAGCGAACGTGAACGTGGGTCAGAGACCGCCGGTCTAGCTCTGGGGCCCTGGCAAGACAGCTACTTGTTACGGAGTCTGTTGTGTGCCCTTCCCTCTGGGCGTCGGAAAGTCATTGTCACAGCCTCCTGTCTACCCGCTACGAGGCCTAGGGTGTCCACCTGACAGCCCAGCAGGGGCCCAGAGAGGGCAGGCCCTTGCCCGGTGGCCACGTTGCTGGCGGGGGGGGGGGGGCGCAGAGCCAGGCCTCCGAATCTAGGTCTCACTCCCCAGCGTCAGAGCAGCGGCCGTTCAGTCCCGCGTGAGAAGCGCTGTGGGAATCATACCTCCCACGAGCGGCCACGAAGGGCAGAGGGCGCAGGGAGAGCGGCAGTTACCGTTTCTTACCCAAGGACGCCTCCCCGGGAAACAGCGACAGGGTGTGAGGAGAACACTTACTGTAAATCACAGCAAAGTAATAGAAACTTTACACAAGTTATAAAAACTTAGCGGTATCAATGGAAGGCATCACCACTTGACACACTAATTGTTTTGAGTGAGGAAAAAGGGTGTTGGGAAGATAAACAGTAAATTTAAAAAATTACCGTATTTTCCGGCGTATAAGATGACTTTTTTAACCCAGGAAAATCTTCTCAAAAGTCAGGGGTCGTTTTATATGCCGGGTGTCATCTTACAGGGTGGGTATGTCCCAAACTCCATATTTTAACTGGAGAAGTTGGGGCTCGTCTTCTACGCCGGAAAACACGGTAGCTTGATCTGTTTCCGTTGCACCCAATGATGGGAAGGGGTGAAGACCGCTGGACAGCTGGTCAAGAGCTGAAAAGCCAGAGGCAGAGGCCCCACCACTCCTGTCCCCACTTTGTTGTGTTTTTTAAAAAATATATATTTTATTGATTTTTTACAGAGAGTAAGGGAGAGGGATAGAAAGTCAGAAACATGGATGAGAGAGAGACATTGATCAGCCGCCTCCTGCACGCACCACACTGGAGATGTGCCCGCAAGCAAGGTACATGCCCCTGACCGGAATCGAACCTGGGACCTTTCAGTCCGCAGGCCGACGCTCTATCCACTGAGCCAAACCACTCCTGTCCCCACCTCATTTTTTTGAAATGTTCCTTAAAAGTGGACTGGGTTGCTAACCTTGTTCATGGAGAACACACTGCACCCCGTGCTCCAGCCCCATCACTGCCCCCCGTGTTACCAGTGAGATCCTGGGAGGAGGAGGGAGGAAGGTGGGAAAGCCAGCGGGGACCGGCGTGTGGCTGGCTGCGGGGGCTGTAGCCGTTCAGCCCTCCTCTGTGCGTGCTCTTGTTCCGCTGGGAGGCGGGAGACGGGCAGGGAGGAGGGAGGTGACCACATTCCTGGTCCTGTGTGGGCCGGCGGGCGGGCCATCGGAGAGAAGCGGATGAAAGACACGGGGTGTGCTCGCTGAGGCCAGAGAGGCAGAGGCTGCGGCTTCGAGAAGAAAGAGGCCGAGGAAACATCTGCCAGCAGCTCCCGTGGGTGGCGGGGAGGGGGGGGGGAGGGAGGGAGCCGCAGGAGGGGAGGAGGAGGATGAGAACCCACCTCCGACGCCCTCACTAAGCTTGCGGGAGAGGAAGCTGGGCCCGTTTGCCGTCGCTGCTTCCCCTCGGGACCAGAAAGCAGAAGCCCTACAATCTGCCACTCATGCGGGGAGCTGAGTGGCGGAGAGGAAGGCGCCCGTGCGAGGCTGAGAACATCTGCCCGAGAGGCAGGGCTCGGCGGGCCCGGGAGGCAGCTGCTCGTGCTCCGTGGGAGGCCGGGGGTGGGGGGAGAGGAACGAGGTCGCAGGCAGCATCCCCCCCACCCGCCACCCCCGCCTCTGCCGCTTCCTCGGTGCCCAGGCGCAGAGGGAGCTGTGATTGATGGCAGCAGCCAGGATAGGACAGAAAGACAAATGGCCCCGGCCTGGTCCTCTGGTTTCCGGGGAGAAGCTGAGAGACGTACAGGCGTCCTGCCCCGCCCAGAGCGCCGAGAGCCCGCTTCTGGGGAAGGTCACCCTCTCGTTCCCGAGTCCTCCCTGCGGGTCCCGGGGACCACAGCTCGTCCACCCTGTGGTCCCCACACTGTGAGCTGCCTGCAGGCAGGGGCTGCGGGAGACCAGGCCTCGGGGCGCAGGTGTTACTCCTCTTCATTTCCGGGAGGAAAGGGAGGTGCGGGAAGGTCAAGGTCCGCGTTCTGGGTCACAGAGCTACTACGCGGTGGGCCTGGGACTGGACCCGGGTCCCTCTGGTCCCCAGCGCCACTGCCTGGTGGTGAACACACACAGAAATCCCACCCACCTGGATGGAGACCATTGGAGAACGCCTTAAAGAAGACATAGTCAGGATCTTTACCACGTTACATTTAACAAAATAAGTTCCTGGTGGGTTGGAGAGGTAAATAAACACGCACACACACACACACACAAATAAAATAAAATAAAGTAAAATAAAGACTTAGAAAAACTAGAGGATAGATTTGAGTATTTATCAAATCTTCAAAGCAGAATGCTTTTCTAAACTTCATGGCAATAGAAGAAATCACAAAATAAAACACAATTACATGCAACTACAGCATATAAAATTTAAATTTTTGATCATCAAAACAAAAATATGAATTGGCAAAAACGGAGAAAGCACCACCACCCAGTGCTGGCCAGAGCCGTCACCGGTTCCGACCAGAGGCCCGGCGCACGGAATCCGTGCAGGACGAGGCCTTCCTTCCGCCGGCAATCGGTACCAGCTTCCCTCTGGACCCGGGACCCGGTTTCCCCCCTGCCCACCCGCCGCAGCCCGCCAGCCCATGGCGGCTTGTCTCAGCCCTCACAGCCCTGGCTTTGTCCAGGAGGTCGTCCGGAAGGATGTCCGTTCTAATTAGCATACGATGCTTTTATGATTATAGACGATATGGCAACCAGTTAAAAGCCCTTCTCAAAAGTATGCGGAAAACATAAAAACGCTCCTCTCTGCAATAAATTCCACTGCTAGGAATCTCTGAACCGTGTGAAATGCCATTTCCATGGGAAGACTTTTGCAGTGTTTTTCAAACCAAAAATAAGGCAAATAATCGAAATGCCCAGAATGGGGATAGCAGTTAAGTAAGCAAATCGCTAGATGAAAGGTTATATGAAGAGTCACATATAACCATTATGATCACCGATCATGACCTCTGCCTTCCATTGTAAGATGATGTGGATGTATAAGTCTTTTTGTCTTTCTCATTTGTGCTTTTACTGAGGTGCCAACTCTGGAATGAAGGTAGCTGTACCATACGAGACTGAAATGAGACACTGTACGCTGGAATCTTACTTAAGATGGTTGTCTCTGCTTTCCTTTGTGAGCGGTAGAGCGGATGTTTGTTTGTTTACAAGTTCTAAGTAAAGAGGCTTCTCCTTCTGTCCGCAGGACGGGCTTCCGGACTTCCAGGACTCGCTGCAGACCCTCTGCCAGCAGGCCAAGGCCAAGAGCGAGGAGCTCGCCGCTCTCGGCTCCCAGGTAACCCAAGCCTCCGGGTAGCAGCTCGTAGGAAGGTCTGTAACAGCTCGTAGGAAGGTCTGTAACAGCTCGTAGGAAGGTCTGTAGGTGGGGAGTCAATGGCTGCTTCGGCTGGCTCCGGTGTGAGGCATCCAAGGACGGAATTAATTTCTGGTTCTTAAAATGTCATCCCATCGCAGCTGTGTCAACAAGATAGCAGTAACAACCTGTTTGCTTTGGGTGGTGAGCAGAATCTCTCTGAGCAGAATCTGATACAGGGAGGCTTATTTATCCTTGGTAGCTTTGTAGGAAGTAAAATAGATTCTCCACCTAAGAAAACCCAGAAGAAGTCACTTGATTCCAGTAAAACCGCCATGCTGACTAGCATGGGAAATACAACGCAGATAAAATAGGACTAGTTTCCCATAGTAAGTCGACTTTGTAGCCTTAAATCATTTGAATGTTAAGTCATTTCAATTAATGTATAGTAAAAGTTGTTAAATTAACCTGCAGCTTCAGGTACTTTTGCTATTATTTCATTATGTGCATGGACATTGACGTTTTAAAAGGTCATTTCTGCAGGCAGCAGCCCCTTGGGGAATGTATGTAGGTTTGATTCCTGCTGATCTTCTCCCCAGTGGCTGCTGCTGGTCAGGTGTAGTGGTGCCAGGTTTGGTTTTTCACGTGAAGAAGATGAAAAATACATCTCCCACTGAGAATTCTTATTGACATTTTATCAGTCAATTCGTGACAAGTTCAAATGAATTGAAGTTATGAGTCCCTTTTATCTGATTTGTGAGCATTCAGGAAAATCGTAAGAACTTGTATCCTATTCTGTGAATTAATTTATTTCACCTGTTGATTTTTACCATTGTGAATCAGGATTGTTTGTAAATGGTTGTATACAGCAGTTTCCTTATATTACTCTTATATATCATGGTAATGATTCATGTCTATAATTTTTAGCATTTTTTTTGTTGATTTCATAAAGGAAGGGAACACCAATGATGAGAGAGAATCATGGATCAGCTGCCTCCTGCAGGCCCCCCTATTGGGGATCAAGCCCAAAACCCGGGCCTGTGCCCTGACTGGGAATTGAACTGTGACCACCTAGTTCATGGGTGGATGCTCAACCACTGAGCAACACTGGCCTGGCTCGTGTCTATATTTTGACTATTACTCTTTAGCCAAATATCATCAGTACACTGGTTTGAATATCACATATATGTAATTTAAAGCAGTCCAAAGAGAATGAACTTACAAAACACACACAGAGATACACGTGTCTTTTAAGCCAACTAATTGTGTACTTGAAAACATGTCTTTGTATGATTGGCTGGAAAATACCGCCACTTCATCCCATGACGAAGATGAAGGTCCTAGCTGGCACCGATGTTTTTCTGCGTCATCTGCATGGTTTCATTTTGGGGGGAAGCGTCTTCTTTTTCGAGACAGCCATTTTACACTCTCTCCCCCGCAATACACGGTCGTCACACCCGATTCCGGGCGGTGCCAAATCCCCAAATAAAAATGCCAAGATCTCGCCCGCCAGCGGCAGCTTCCAGCAGATGCTGTGCGGCTGAGGCTCCTTCTCCAGCAGCCCTCCCGGAGGGCCCGGCGCGGGGGCCACAGGGCGCAGGTTTGTGGCTTTGGAGCTGAGCGGGATGCTCTCCACGGGCTCCGGCAAGAAGGTTTTCGTCTTCTGCAGACGGAGGGGACAGGCGCGCCGCATGCGGTGCGAACTCATTTTAACGAAGGCTATATTTACCCGCGGGAGCCTGTAGTTGGCACCGTTAGACGTTAAAAAAAAAAAAAATCGGGCGTGTTTTGGTGACTGATGTTATGTTCGCTTTCTCACGAGCAGCCGGAGAAGGGGGTGACGAAGCAGATGGAGTTCCTGTGCGCGCAGGCCGGCCTCGAGCGGCTGCAGCAGGCCGAGCGGCGGCTGGCGGCGGGGCTGTACCGGCAGAGCTCCGAGGAGCACAGCCCCAACGGCCTGGCCTCCGACGGCTCGGACGGACAAGGTGCTTGCGCAGACCGGCCCCCCTTCCCGTCCTGCCATCGGGGCCCCTCAAAGACAGACCACACCTGGCTGGGTTTTAAACCCCCTGAGAGTTTGAAGAGGTTCTCTTACAGACTCTCCATCACAGTTCATTTACCCATCGTCCCTTTTTCAAAAAGGGAAGGAATTCACCCTGCAGATTGCATTTCTAAAGTTGGGTGGGTTTTTTTTTAACCTTATCACCCCTAAAAAGAGCTGCACATACAGATGCTCTGTGTCTGTACAGGGTGGTGGGAACGGGAGATGTAAATGGGAGGGCAGGGCTCTGGGTACCCACAGGGGGATCGGCTTCAGGCCCCCCTGCAGATACCAATGTCTGACCCTCAAGTCCCGTGGATAAAAGGGTGGTATTTGCATAAAACCTACGTGCACCCTCCCTTCCGTCTACTTTATATATTTTTTATTGATTTTTTTATTTTTACAGAGAGGAAAGGAGAAGGGTAGAGAGTTAGAAACATCGATGAGAGAGAAACATGCATCAGCTGCCTCCTGCACACCCCCCACTGGGGATGTGCCCACAACCAAGATACATGCCCTTGACCGGAATCGAACCTGGGACCTTCCAGTCCACAGGCCGATACTCCATCCACTGAGCCATACCGGTTTCGGTGCTCCTCCCGTCTACTTTAAATCATCTCTAGGTTACTATAATTCCTAATATAATGGAAATGCTATATAAATAGTTGTTACACTCTATTGTTTAGGACAATGGTCAGCAAACTGCGGCTCTCGAGCCACATGCGGTTCTGTTGACTAATGAGTTTGCCGACCACTGACCTAGACTCAGAATTCCAATAATGACAGGCTGTCGTTCCTTGTGATGAAGCCCCTATCCCAGTGGTCGGCAAACTCATTAGTCAACAGAGCAGCAAACTGCGGCCATATGTGGCTCACAAGCCGCAGTTTGCCGACCACTGGTTTAGGGAATGATGACGAGATAAAAAGGCTTCACATGCGCAGTACAGATGCATCCATGTTAGCAACAGCATCACCTTCCTCCCCAAATATGTGTGATCTGCCCTGGGCCCGCACATGCGGAGGACTGATTGCGCTGACCACTGATCTCCAAGAAGTGGGTTCCGTGGGAGCTCTCTCACTTCCTAAAGACGACAGCTTCCTGTTCCTATGGCTTCTAGTGCACAGATGCCGTGCACCGGGCCTCTGGTCCCGTCTGAAACCTAAATCCGTCACACTCTGCAAACCGCCACCCCCACTGAATTACCTGGTGTGACAATTAGTCATCACAATCTCCATGCGTGCTTCTGCTTCTTAACTGGGCAGTCTTCACCGTCAGGAATGACTGAGGGGTCCTTACACAGACCTCTGGGGTTGCAGAACGGATTGGGCTGTGGAATGTGTGACGCTGGTTCCAGGAGAACGTGGTGAATGCCTCGTCAGGTGGGACAGAGCCCAGAGCGTTGGGGAGACGGGATCAGAATGGAGAGACTCGAAGACCTTCTGCCACTCCCAGCTCCACACTGTCCGCGC
>PVJN01019079.1:0-37932 GCA_004026805.1 Lasiurus borealis | reverse complement strand
AGGAAGGAAGGAAGGAAGGAAGGAAGGAAGGAAGGAAGGAAGGAAGGAAGGAAGGGAGGGAGGGAGGAAAGGAGGGAGGAAGGAAGGAAGGAAGGAAGAAAGGAAGGAAGGAAGAAAGGTAGAAAGTGTGAAAAAAAGAAGTACAGTAAAATGAAAATAAAGAAAGGATGTCCAATAATGAAAAAAAAGAGCTTGGTATACAATTGTATGTTAATAATTAATCTACTTAATTAGGAGTTAATGAACAAAATTTTTAAAGATGTGACTAATGAATTGATCACCAAATTTAAAATAATACATGATTATCCAAAAGGTTAGGAAATAACAGTTCAAAGTTCAAGTGAAATATCAATTAATTATGGGAAATGCAATACTCGTATGTAAGTAATATTCATTGTCTACAATGAGAGAAGTATATCCTGATTATCTAAATTCAAAGCTTACATGGTGGCACACTCAGAAATCAAGGGAAATCCCTCATCTTTCTACATTTTGAGTATAATCTGCTTAAAGTCAGCTGTTAAGGATGGAGGATTTTTCTGAAATCCATCTTACCTTAAAACGGCTTCAAGAATCTGAGGCACATAACCTATTGTCTGGCCAATGCAGATTGGAATGCGAACATGCGTATTAACTCATGAGAGCATTACTTAGGCAAAATGGATTATTTTTACTTCTCACTGATATTTAAAAGGAAGAACTCTGATTATATTATCAAAGCTTATTTTCCACAGACCAGAGTAAGAGAAGCATTTACAGAAGGACACCTGGTTTCATTTTTTTTCCTTGAGAGAGGGTCTGAACTTCTCTTAATTAGGATGACTGAATACATTCCAAATATATTTGTTTGCAATCTTCTTTACAAATGATCACTGAACATATGATGATTACAAGGGACTTCCAAATGCAAATGTCTCAATTAGAGAAGACATGATTCCAAGAAAGATAATAAGCCAGCAATTGATAAGATGGTTACTAAAAAATATTCACATTTCAGTACCAATATTTTAAAAATGCTAAATAGTAACATCGTTATTTTCATTTATATGGCAACCAATTAGGATTGTGTTAACAATAGACTTTCTTAAGCTGGACATTTTATCTTTTATTTTTTCCATTTTTTATTGTAATTTATAAGTTTTCAATTGCCAGGAAATTTCCTGAGTTGAAGCTGAGCATAGCATTATAGTTGAAATACTTGTCTGCATAACAAAATTTTAGAAAATTAATTAGGCTTTGAGATAATGATCCTTTTTCCTCCTTGGGATTCTCACTTGCTCAGAAACAGTATGAAGTATATTTTCCAAATTGAGTGGTGGCTTTTACAATGAGAGAGCTGGTTCTGTGTAGGCGTCTTTTGTTTTAAAGAGCTGTCTTCTATTGTGAAATTTAATTAAGCAAGCCGTGTTCAATATTCATGCTATTTCCCATTTCTTAATAGGTTCATATTTACAGCAGTGTAAGAAATGTCTGCCTTAGATTGGTCAGTGAACTCTTATAAAGAAATATATATGTATTAATTAGTTCTAATATCAGGTTTTCACATCAGAAAACAAAAGTAGATATATTTTATAATTTTATATTTCTCAATGTGTGGGTAGTGGCAAAGAGTGACTTTGCTGTCCTTTCAAATCAGTCTTGCAAGTTGGGATGCCTAGAAGAATCCTCCATTCCCAGAGATTTATAATGAACTGATCTGAGGTGAGATGATGTCCAGCATAACATTTTATTAGCTTCTATATTACACCCACAACTCATATTCGTCAGGCCAGTGCAAGGGGACAAGTGAAATCAATATATTTAAATATTCTAAAGTTCTAAAGTAAGTAATCAAATCCCCAGTAAGGGGATTTTGATTATCCTGCCTTGACATGTAAGAATTCTAAAGGACAAGTTTACATATTAAATTTGAGGACTTTTAGCATTCTCATCTATACTAATAAAAGGGTAATATGCTAATTACACCAGGTTGACCAACCATCTTCTGAATGTCTGACTTCCTTCTAGATAAAGCTATTGTGGTGGGGGCTGAGGTAGTGGCAGGTACAGGTGATCAGACCAGCAGGGGAGAGCAGTTAGGGGTGAGATCAGGCTGACAAGGAAGAAAAGTTGGGGGCAAGATCAGGCTGTGAGAGGAAGCAGTTTGGGGCATAAGTCAGGCTGGCAGGTGAGTGATTAGGAGCCAGTGGTTCTGGATTATGAGAGGGGTGTCCAACTGTGGCAGTTGGACATCCCCAGAGGGGTCCTGGATTGGAGAGGGTGCAGGTCAGGCTGAGGAACACCCCCCACCCATGCACAAATTTTATGCACTGAGCCACTAGTAAAAAATATGATATCATGGAATGAGTCAGTGTTCCATCCAGAAATCTTCTGCTGCTCTTTCTCTTCTCAACCCAGCTCTATCTTGCACCATGGCACACTTGGATAGACATTCAATGCACTTTGCTGCCACTTGAGCTGCTCTGGGACTATGAGTATGCACAGACATGGCATGGTCTGCCCTTGAAGAGTGGGTAAAAGGAGAGCCTCTGCAGGTCCTGGAAGTGGACCAGGATGTTTTTCTTAGAGAATTCAGGACTCCTGTGTCCCTGGAATATAGGCTAGAAGGGGAAGGGTATAGACTTTGTGTGGGTATGACCCTCAAGATGAGCTGTTCCTCCTGAGGAGAATCAGAGCAGGTTGTTCGTACAAGCCAGATTGAGAACTATGGTCCACACTTCTGTGTTGAGTTTGCATAACAAACCAAAGCCTGTCATTGTACTTAGGAATAGCATCCCGAACTTTAGTGATTGAATTCCATGGCATATATTATTATAGTATTATCCGAAGCTATACATTAGACATGCCATTATATGCATGCAATTCTAACCTAAGAATTAACCCTGCCTGTGTGTATACACATGTGCACAATCACGTGTCTTTTTTGGGGGGCTTTGTCTCCATTTCTGCTATTTTGTGCCCTGTTCTTACAGACTTCTCTATTTCATTCTCTCCCTTTTTTGTTCTACTTTCTCTAATATGTGCTGTATTTCTCTCTTATTCCATGACTCCAGCATTGTGACATACTCTCTCTTTTTAATTTATATACACACTCACTCATACAAGCAAACACACACTCAGGTCCCAAGTCAACAGAAATATAGGTACACGGAAGAGTAAGATATAGATATAACTTGATCAGAAGTATATAGAAATTGACATTTATAAACATGGCTTGCATCCAATTCAGGATGCTTCTTTGAGCAGAATAATATATATATATATATATATATATATATATATATATATATATATATAGCATTTTTCTTAACTTTCCACATATTTCTGTGGCTGGAAGAAAGTAAGTATAAGAGTTACTTTCTTAAATAAATACATAGCTATTACTCCTTTGGGTAGACAACTGGCATATGTAATTTACTTACTGAGGAAAGAAGGGGACATTATTGAGTGCAGTATAGGGGAGCTTATTGATGAAGTAATGATGCCAATAGCCAAATGTGGAAGGACTATGGCATGTCAGTAAATAGCAGAATGGATTGTTGTCTCCTTTTTAAAATAGATTAAATTATTTGATTCAGAAATGCCTCTCTTTAACTTCCATAAAGATTACTGTGGAGATAGTCACATAAAACAAATGCTATAGGCCATGAATTTGTTATCAAACAAATACTTCCTATTTTAATTTAGAAGCAAAACTTGGGATTCTGTTATTTTACTTCTTTCCTCTTAGGGTTTATATATTTAACAACAAAACCATAATGTTAAAAATATCCAAAAACAAATACATGCAACAGATTCTACTTTTTTAGTGTATTTTGCCATTTCAATAACTGTGTAAACATTTATAAGGTTCTGCTTATTATTTTGGAAAAGAGATATGTTTGCCTTGAGAATATAACTTCAAGAACACTAATGTCAATATAAATAAAAGATAAACTACTTAGATTTAGTAGTAATGTTGACCTATTGTATTATTCAAAAAATTATAGAGATTACTTGTTTTATTGAACTTTATTACACTTCACAAATATTGCATTTTTAATTTTTTTTCTAAAATAATTTTTTTTATTAACATCAAGGCAAGACCCTCCGCCAGCATTAAGATTATCACTCCCTAAAGGCTCAAATGATGATTAGCATTTTGTAGCAATAAAGTATTTTTAGCTAAGTTATGTATATTTTTAAACATAATACTATCAATGCACACTTAATAGCGTACAGTATGTAAATATGATTTTATATGTACTGAGAAACAAAAAGTTAATATGAATCACTTTATTGTAGTGTTATGAAACCAAACCCATGATATCTCCAACTTTTGTTTGTAATTTAAGTAGATTAAAAGAGTGCAAATGTGGTTTGAAAAAATGTTTTCTGATAATTTTATTATTAGAATCTTTTAAACAACAATGAATTATTTCTCATATTTCATTCATGAAATGAATAATATAACAGCATTTCCATGGTTAATGTCTCTGCACCTTGATTTAACACAGAAAACATGACAGTCTGTCGATCTCCTCTACAACTTACTCTGAAAACATAAATAATAATTAATTAATTAATTAATTAATTAATTAATTAAACTACTTAAATTAATGTTCTCAAAGCTAAAGCAGCTGCTTATCAATTAAAGAAAAAAATAAAATTGGATTTTGGATACTTTCTCAACGCAGATTTTCTTCATTAAAGTTTCTCCCCTTATTCCTATTTCTGAACATGCTTTTGTTAAAAGAAAAAGTAATAACAGCAAGCTATTACACTAGTTCAATTCATATTCCTTTAAATATGTAACCTATGAGCAATACGAAATTGACTGAAAATCATTGACATTCAATGCCATATCATTTTAATTCTTAAGTGGGATGTCCCAAGTCTTGGTTCTCTCTTTAAAGATATGATATATGGAATGGACTAACAATAAAATAAATATTTAAAATGTTGCTGTGTCTGCATGACATCACAACACTTAGCTTGTTGCTGTAAAATGTTCCCAACAGCTTAGGAGGAAAAGAACTTGACTGTTTACGGAAACATACCTCTTTCCCCACTCCTGTTTCCTCTTTATGACTGCAAGAAGGCAGTGAGGTGGGTGATTAATGTGAGTTCACATATCATAAATTTGGCAAATGTGTATCAATGAGAATTACTGAACTACATATGTAACTTTCATTCTCAACAAGTTCCTTTATATTCATAATAATGCAGTATCCGCTTGGAAGGTTTTGTGAATTAAGTCACTAGAATCTATATGGAGGCATGTGATGCAGTTTCTATTTTATTTACCCATTCATTCCAACTGGTTGGTTTCACAGACTAAGCTGGGGAGGAGGAGAAGAGCAAGACCATTGCCTAAAATTATAGTACTCTTTAAATTGAAAGAAAATGGCCACATTCAAAACTGTTGCCCAAACATGCCATTTGACCAGCACGAGACAATATAAACCACATGGAAGTTTTTTTCACTGGGAACTTTTTTCACTCCTCATTAAACAAACAAACAAACAAACAAACAAACCTGATGTGATTTTATAGAGGTATATATAAAGTACTTTTTTTTTTCAAGTGAAGGTTTTTTTGTTTTGTTTTTGTTTCCTCACCCTCTGTGCGACCCCCCCTTCAAACCTCTGGCCCTGCCCCAACTGGGGAAACAGTTCATTCAAACTTCCTTTTCCCTGCGTTCCTTCCACCTTCAAATCTCTGCCAGTGAAGAGTGAGCCTGATTTACATGAAGTTATTTTTGCATAAAATTATTCTTGCTGAAGGAGAATCAGAGGAGAGGTTGATATAAATTAGTGCTGATCACTCCGTATGGTTATTAGGGGAGAATATCCTCCCCCTAAACCTGTTCACTGATGCCAAAGGCTTTGCACAGAAGCCACCTGATGTTGTAAGAGAGATACAGGTGGGGCACAGCTGTGCAGGTAGGGGGGCATTTCAAAACACTGTTCCCAAGAGACGGGGCTTAATGAAAGTGTTTGATTTTGGAAGAGGTTCACAGAAGGACTATTTCATAAAGCAATATTTATACTGCATGTGTACATACCTGCCCACTCATTAAGAGAGAAAGAGAATTCAAAGTCTTGTATAGAAAATGAAACATTTACAGAAACATCTTCACCTTGCTCACCTGAACATAATGGTGGCCCTTAAGACATAACAATGTTATGTGCATGCTGTATACAGTGAGTCATAAAAGCAAGGAATAGGGGAGGAGGGAAGAACTGTCTTCCTCTTCCCCTCTCTCCTTCTCCTTCTCCTTCTCCTTCTCTTTCTTCTCTAGTATCTCTGTACATTGTAAAGCCAAATATTGCCCATATAATTAATAGAATCAACAACATTGCTTAGTGTGATCATGTTTTAGTTGGGAAAATCACCACTGATTATTATATGTGTTACAGTTTCATTTAACTCACACAACCTTTCAGTTGTACCCAGGTAAATGTCAATAAATGTTTCTATTACTCTGAATTGTTTTATAAATATGTATTTGTTAGATTTGCCAGAAAGCCAACTATCCTGTATAATTAAAGGATAATATGCCAGTTGACTGAAAGGCATACCGATCAGTCACTATGACACACTCTGACCACCAAGGGGCAGATGCTCAACACAGGAGCTGCCCCTTCGTGGTCAGTTCGCTCCCACAAGGGCAGCACTGCTCAGCCAGACACCCTTAGCTGTGCTCATGGCTGGATAGCACAGCAGAGGTGGCCACAGCCTCTCCCGCCTCCATGGCAGCACTAAGGATGTCCGAGGGCTACTGGACTGTGAGAGGGCACAGGACAGGCTGAGGGACCCCCCACCCCCAACTGCATAAATGTCATGCAGCAGGCCACTACTTTTACATAAGAGCTATGCAAAGTAACCAGAAATCATAAGCATTTTATACCTGCAACTAAATCTAAAGGTTTTGTGTAATCAATTCATTGCATGGTTGGGGTAATATTTAGACTCATCTTAGCAAACAACAACAACATGAACAGTGGTTGTCTTCTAATACCTTGCTTAGTTCAAAAGTTGTTATTTATTTTAAATTATCAATGTATTTTTTGAAAGTACATAAAGCCAGTTATGTCGTAATTCATGTCCATCATGAGAAGACAAGCTCCTTGGAGAAGACAATGCTGGAAACATAAAGATAACAGGAAAAGAAAAAGAACAGATACTAGGTGGATTTGCTCTATAAAAAAGCCACAGGTATGAGTCTACAGAAGCTAAGCAAGGCTATTGAGGTTAGGACATTGTGGATATCACTCATGGATTTGGTTGCCAGGAATCAGAAACAACTAAAAGACACATAACACAATCAAAAAACAGTTGAAGAGATACATTTCTTTTTTAAAATCAAAGTTAAAATTGTTATTATCCTATATAATAAAAGAATAATATGCAAATTGACCAGATCTCTTCTACACTCCAATGCCACGCTCATCAGCTACCCCAACCAGCCCATCAGGAACAAGTATGCAAATTAACCCTGCCAAGATGTCTAAGGCTAGGGAGAAAACCGGAGGGAGGCTTGGGTTGCCCCAGCAATGGAGGAAACCAAGCTTCCCACACCCTGGCTGTACCATGCCTCTGCTTAAAGCTACAAAATTTCAATTATAGACCATAAATAAATTCCAACAAAAATGGCTGATGCCACAGAGTGAACAGAAGACTTGGCTCTGTGCCAGGCTAAAAAGTTTTAATTGTAGAAGATAAATAAATTCCAGATACCAGAGCCTCTGATTGGCTCACCCAGAGGTGTGGCTTGCCTGCAAATCACCACAGGCTCCTCGCCAGGCCATCCCACTCACCAAGGGAACCCCCACCCTGATATGGGACACCCTTCAGGGATTTATCCTATCTAATAAGAGTAATATGCAAATTGACCATCACTCCAACACACAAGATGACTGCCCCCATGTGGTCAAAGATCCTTCCTCCATGTGGACACAACATGGCCACCACAAGATAGCCAGCAGGGGAGAGATGTTGGGAGGGCCCACCAGACAATCAAGAGTGAGTATGCAAATTTACCCAACCAAGAAGGACACCTGCTATGAGAGGGAGGGAAGTTGTGGGCAATCAGACCAGCAGAGGAGGCCAGTTGGGAAGGACCATTCCTGCAAATGAAGGCAGTTAGGAGTGATCAAGCATGAATAGGAGGGAAGTTGCACATGACCAAGCCTGTAGGAAAGAGCAATTGCGGGGGACCAAGGCCTGCAGAGAAGAGCAGTTGTGATGGACCAGGCCTGCATGGGAGGACAGTTAGGGGTGACCAGACCCGCAAGGGTGGGCAATTAGGGGCAAGTAGGGGCAAACAGACTGGCAGGGGGGCAGTTAGGCATCAATCAGGCTGGCAGGCAGAATCGGTTATGGGCAATCAAGAAGACAGGCAGGCGAGCAGTTGGGAGCCAGCAGTCCAGAATTGTGAGAGGGATGGCCCTTTTAGGCCATTTCCTGGTATATATGTATAGACTAAACGGGTAGTCAGATATTCCGCGAGGGGTCACAGATTGGAGAGGATGCAGGCTGGGCTGAAGAACACCCCCCACCCCTGTGCACAGACTTCATGCACCAGGCCTCCAGTTTGATAATAAAGGGCATTTATAGAAACATGAAATGCAAATATAAGTATATATAGGAATGTATAGATCAAAGTGTGTTTTTTGAAACCATACCTTATATGCTTTTAAAAATATATTTTTTTATAAAAATTAAGAAATCATCTGAGGTAATTTTATTCTGGGTACTGTTTTTCTGAAAATTGGTAAGTCTCTCGGGTGTATTTTTGGAAACCTCAAAAGTGTATGAAAATCTAGACTTATTAAGAGAAATATTTTTATTTGTTTAACTCCACAATCTTACTATTTTCTTTTAGGCTACCATGAGAAAATAGGGGCTTCAAAACTTTCTAAACATTTTCCTTCCCAAGTTGTAGTTCAGTATGTCACAGTCAGAGCACATGTTCCTCTGGGATAAATGACACAGTGAGAGACATTCCAACAGTGGTATTGAAATCATCTAGATGTGGCTCTCCTCTCTACATTTTCTTGGTCTATTTAGATTCTAGGTACACAGGCTGAGCAGGAGGTGTGGCTTTGATTCCATGGCCTGCTCCTTTCTTTTCCAGCCTGCTATTCCTGAACATGATCCAGGATGGAATCCAATACTTATTATGCAAGACAACATGCATGACATGCCTCCATGGATTAAACATTGATGTGTTGTTGTTGGAGCATCTACTGAGGGGTGAGGCCCAGCTTTGCCACATTGCAGCAGCTGTGGGTGTAGAAACTTCCTGGGCATCAGTATAGAAACTTCCTGGTCTGGCAGCACAATGCTACCCTCAGGATATATTGCAATATCCATCTTAGAAGCCCAGCCTCAACTTGGATGGACACTAAATGGAAGATTCCATTGGGACCTTTTTATCTTTCGCTTATATTCTAAAAACATGTGTATCTTTCATTAGATATTCAAAACTTTACTCCTCTAGAAAACTTTAAGCTGCCTTTTTTCAAAAGAAAGCAAAAAACAAACAAACAGAATATCTTACCTAAAAAACATGTAAATTGACCACTATGTCCACAGCCAATCAGAGTGAATATGCAAATTAGAAGGCCAAAGATGGCCACTGCCCAGCTGCTCCAGGCAGGGAGTGGCCAGGTAGGGAAGGACACCTGCTATGAGAGAGAGTGGTGGTGGTGGTGGGGGGAATTGGATCCACAGGAGCGGAGTGCCGCAGTGAAGATGAAGATGCAGACTCCAGCTGGAGTCTTCAGTGAAGAGGAAGATGGCAGACTCCAGCTTGAGTCTGCACCAAAGATGAAGCAGGTAGACTCTGGCCTAAGCAAAGGCTGTGTCCCAGGTACAGGAAGAAAACCAGTACTGGAAGCCAAAGGAAGGAAGCCCTATTGAACAAATCTCTTCATGTAACGAGCCTCTAGTCTATACATCGACACCTATAAATACTACCCATATACACACATATACATATATTTTTGGCAAAAAATTGTACATTGGAAAACATATTTTGAATTATAATATTTTAGTAGGAAAACATTACTTTAAATTGTACTATAAATGTTTTGAATATCTAAATAAACATTTGTGAATCATACATGTCACTAGGTAGATGCAAAGGATGCTTCTGCAGGTGTACAAGACCCTTAAGAGACAGCAATATCTGCTGTTATAATTCTTTACTATTACATGTCTCTGAATTTGATAGAGAACATTCATTTATATAGACTTTTCTTTTCCTTCCAAAGTATATGAAGTCTTCCTAAATGAATACAATTCCAATAATAAGTTATAAGTGATACATTACTTCAAAGTCATATCAAAAATATATACAATGGAGTATTAAAATATATTAAAAAAACATTAAATTAAACAATCACTGCATTACCTTCTAGCTTTATATCCTTTCCAAGTCAACTATTCTTTCATCAATCTTAAACCGTGTAAATTCTATTATGTAGAAAGAATGAATTTTTATCCTAGGATACGAGGCTCTAAATATTTTAATTACCCCCATGTTCTCAGTGGTGTTTTCCCTAGATGCCTTTCTGGTAATAACTCCATTACCTCATTCAACAGCACCTGAACAGCACATGCTCTTCTGGTTCAATAAGGGAAATGGGACAATATATTCAATGGGGAAAATTATGCTTCATGCCCTGGGTTACAATACTCAAAATAGGACACAATGATGAATTTACTGGATCTAGTACATCTTCCAAGTATTTTCTAATCATCAATAAATTAAAATTTATTCCTCAGAAATTTCAGACAGTATCTTTAGTTACTATTTCATAGAAAAAAGGACAGAATTCTCCACCCAATTGGATTTTTTTTGTAAATCAATGAAATATCCCAGTGAGTAGAATTATAAATTTATGACATAATAAAGGAACTTCAGACCTTATATT
Source organism: Lasiurus borealis (assembly GCA_004026805.1). Taxonomy (NCBI): domain Eukaryota; kingdom Metazoa; phylum Chordata; class Mammalia; order Chiroptera; family Vespertilionidae; genus Lasiurus; species Lasiurus borealis. The sequence goes on along the minus strand of PVJN01019079.1, from coordinate 27,007 downwards.
CCTATTAGTAGCTACTACCAAAATGCATATCACAGTTTGTCTAATAAATCATATGTTCAATTGTTATTATATATATGTTATTCAGACCATTCTACAACATACTAATCTTATCATGTGGGAGAGAAAGTTAGGTACCAGTGAATGGTATATTTTATAATTATTATTATTTTACCTTTTATAAAACAAACACAAATATGCTTTTTAAAACACTGTGCTAGAATTTAATTCATTCTTCAAACCTGCCTGATAGGAATTATTATCCCCACTTTCTATAAAAAAGAAATTGAGATTTTGGCAGATCAAATTATTTGCCCAAGATCACTCAGCTGGTACTTTGCATGTAAGACTATTCACTCAAAAACTCCACACTCGCCCTTAAATTTTATTTTAATATAGTCAGATGGGAAAACCCATTAAATTGAAACAAGTGGTCTGTAGCTGTCAGAAAAGTGAAAATAGATTGAGGAGAGTGAATGCTGAGAAAAAAGTTTTGGATCCAAGATGTCAGGTTATAACTTCCATTTCACACAGTAATGTGGAAATAAAGATTTAAGTGAAAGAAAAAAGAAGTCAGGGGAACTAAGATTTAATTCTTACCTAATATTTTCCATGCAATATATGAGACACTTTAAGTATATTATCTCATTTAAATATCACAACAATGTTCTAAGGTTGAGGTTTGTTGTCTAGCTTAAAAGATAAAAAAGAATTAGAGGACACAGCAAGATTAAGGTAAGTTGAAATTCATACACATAGAAAGTGGTGATATTTAATTTTCAATGAAGATTTCTGGAACCCCCAAAAGAAAGCACATGTTTTCTACTGTAGATGGAGGGACATGGTCATTCTTACTTATTTACAATATGAATTATCCTATAATTTTATTTGTATATATATATATTTTTAAATATATTTTATTGATTTTTTACAAAGAGGAAAGGAGAGGAATAGAGTTAGAAACATAGATGAGAGAGACATCAATCAGCTGCATCTTGCATGCCCCCTACTGGGGATGTACCTGTAACCAAGGTACAAGCCCTTGACCAGAATCTAACCTGTTACCTTTCAGTCCAAAATCCTATGCTCTATCCACTAAGCCAAACCGGATTTGTCTTATTTGTATATTTTCCATAAATACTCCTAATCATTTAGCTAAACAAATAGCTAGTATCTGGTCAAGTTTGAGTTTGGAAGAGGAAAATATTATAAATGTAAAATATACTCTATAGAAAATAGAAAGTGATGCTTATAAGGCTATAAAATTTCAGAATGTAACTTTAGATACATTAAAGTAAGCCAAGTATCCAAACACTCTCCAAGTTATTGTATTTCTAACTGATGTGAAAAAAATATCAAACAGTAATTCAATGCCTCATGTAGTCCAAGAAGTTTCATATGGGTTATCTAACTTAATTCATTGAGTTAGACCCCATGGACATAACATTACAGGGGATAAAACCGTGACTTCAAAATCTGATTTAAAACCACTGTTAAGGAGCAAAAAATTCATTTTTAACTCAAATCTTGTGCTTTAAGGCCATCCTTTATCATCTCCTCTACAAAAAATAAAAATATTCATTGTGACAAAAATATATTAACTCATTCTACATCATTGAAGCTACAGAGTTGATCCTTTTCCTAAAGAACATCAATAGGCATATTACTTTGTGACTTACAGTTACATTTAAAGGCTTAGCACTTCTGTATTCATGAGAAGTAACACTAAATTTAAAAGTAAAACTTATTTGAAAATCTATAATTTCTATTGACATAAACAAAAAAAGAAGGTAAAGAATTAAAATAATGAGTTTCAAATTAATGTTTAGACAATCTGCGATTCACAGTTCCTAGCACTCAAGGCCAGAAACTTTAAAAACTATATTGACTTTAAGCATTTCACAAGATGCTGGCTGGCAGGAAAGAGGTGAAGAAGAGGGTGTGAACAAGTGAGGAGGTAGAAGGGGCATGTGTAGATGTGATGTGTGTGTGTGTGTGTGTGTGTGTGTGTGTGTGTGACTATAAGATCGAAAGGGAGTGTGGCCTCCACTAGGAACTCAGCCTCCGTGCCATCCAGACTGGCCTTACTCACAGCCCAGGATCCTGCAACCACCCCAGCCAAAGTTGTGCTGCCTTGCCTGCAGACCTGCAGATCATAGGATGCCTACCTCTAAGGGAACACAACTCCCTCAGCAGACACTGGGACTTCCCCTCCCCAGTGGCCAGCTTTTGGACACCACGGTAGCGATGCTCCAGTATGTGGGCCCTGAAAGCCCACAGCCCCAGCAGATAGCTCCCAAGTGCCTCTATAAGCTGCTGCTGGGCACTTGCCTCTTCAAGTAAGGGCACAGAGCTCACAGAAAGATATGAAACTTTTTCCTCCCAGGCTGCCTGCTTCTGGACACCTAAGTGAGTTACTGGACTCACCTACCCAGTCAAGATTGCATTGTTTCAGCCATAGATTCCATGATTCCCACAACCACAGTGTCTGGCTCCTGGATGGACCCCCACATGATTCACAAAGGGAAATCACCCTGGCCAGAGAACCACTGCCTCAACTTCAGACTATAGGACAGCTGACTCCCACAGTCACAGGTTCCAGGACCCTTGTACTGAGTTTCAGAGTGATGCTACCCAACAAGAGTCACACAATATCAGCAAAATTCACACTACCTGAGCCTCTGACCACAAGACCCTTCCTTCCAGGTCATGGGTTCTCGGATTATACAGTGAGCACATACCAATGAGATTTCAGGCAATTTTTTCCAGAAGAGCTGGAACCATGATCACATCTACAAGGAGGCCAGGGGTGAGTCACATTGCCAGACAACCCATGATGAGACTTTATCCACTAGTGAAAGGCTAACATTCAAGATCCAACTACATCAGGAGAATCTAAATAGCTCAAGTATGCTCAACTAGAACACCAAGCTCAGGAGATCTGAGGGACTGAAAAACTGGGTTCCCCAAATCACTAACTACATAGGACCACTCCTAAAAGAACCTCGGTATCAAAGCAGTTAGATCTAAGACATAGAAACAATTAAAATTTTATAGCATATTAAAAAAAACAAAGCCGAGATCTGTTTGGCTCAGTGGATAGAGCGTTGGCTTGCAGAGTGAAAGGTCCCGGGTTCAATTCCGGTTGGGGGCATGTACCTTGCTTGGCGGGCATATCTCCACTGTGAGGCGTGCAGAAGGCGGCTGATCGATGTCTCTCTCTCATCGATGTTTCTGACTTTCTATCTCTCTCCTTTCCTCTCTGTAAAAAATCAATCAAATATATTAAAAAACAAAACTTTATAGCAAAAATGGGGAGAAAAAGAAAAATCACCAAATAAAAGAGAAAAAGAAACACCAGAAATGAATTAAATGAATTGGAGGCAGTAACTTGTCAGAGGAAGAACTCAGAGTTATGGCTATCAGGATGCTCAAACATCCGGATAACAAATGCACACATCTCAATGAGAATTATAAGGAACCGAATGAAAATGTCACCAACATGAAAAGGGATCAAAAGGAAATGGAGAATGACATAGTTACAATAAAGAATACAATAGAAACTTCAATAGTAGACTAGCATAAGCTGAATTAGAAGAAAAGGTGAATGAAAGCACCAAGAAGAAAAACAACTGGGGGAAAACAAATAAACAACAACAACAACAAAAAAAAAAAACACTCTTAAAAGCAGGAGGAGACTCAAAGGGAGTTTTGGGACAACATGAAACGAATTAACATTCACATAATAGGGCTGCCAGAAGGAGAGGAAGCTGAGCAAGGAATAGAAGATGAGCAAGAAAGCCTGTTTGAAGAAATAATAACAGCAAATGTCCCAGATGTTAGGAAGAGAAAAGCCAAATAAGTCCAAGAAGCACACAGAGTTCCAAAGAAGATGAACCCCAAAAGACCCACACCAGGACACATCATAATTAAATTGGCAAACATCAGTGACAAAATAAAGTTGCCAGGGAGAGACAGAAAGTTTCCTACAAGGTATCTCCCATTAGACTATCAACCTATTTCTCAACATAAACACATTAGGCCTTAAGAGAATGAAATGAAATATTCAAAGTGATGTAAAGCAAAGGACTGAATTTAAGATTAATATAACCAGCAAGGCTAAAATTAAAAAGTGAAGGTGAAGTCAGGATCATCACAGACAAAAAAAATACTATGGGAGTTTATTACCACCGACCTAGCAATGCAAGAAATGTTAAAGGTACTACTGTAAAAAGAAGAAATAGAAATGGAAGAAGGTACATAGTCATAAAGAATAAAAATGGATACAAACAAGTGCCTATCGATAGTAACCTTAAATGTAAATGGCCCAAATGCTCCAATAAAAATGCATAGGGTAGATGAATGGATAAGAAAACATGACACATGTATATGCTTTCTAAAAGAAACCTACCTCAGAATAAATAATTTACACAAACCAATAGTGAAGGGATGGGAAAAAATATCAGACAAATGGAAATGAAAGCACACACACACACACACACACACACACACACAAAACACAGAAGTAGCAATACTTTTCTGACAAATATACCTCAAACTTAAGGCCATAACAAGAGATAAGAAGAGCCACTTCATAATACTAAAGGGATCAATTCAACAAGAGACTACAACTCTGGTAAACATATATACATTCAAATACATTAAAACACTTCTGAATGATACCAAGGGAGAGACTGACAGCAGTACAATCATAGTAGGGGACCTTACTACTCCATGGACACCACTGGATAAATGCTCTAAACAAAAAAATAAGCAATAAAGAACATTTCTAAATGACTCACTAAATCAGATCAACTTAATTGATATCTCCAGAACATTTAATTCCAAAGAAGCAGATTACACATACTTGCCAAGTGCACACAGGTCATTTTCAAAGTGCATACCACATATTGAGACATAGGCAAAGCCTCTTTAAATTCACAAAGATAGAAATTATACCAAGCATCTTCTCAGATCACAAAGGCATAAACCTAGAAATCAATTACAATAAAAACAATGAAAATAAAATCAAGCACTTGGAGGCTAAATAGCATACTATTAAACAATGATTGGGACAGCAAAGAGATCAAAGAAGAAATAAAAAGCATTCTGGAAACAAAGGCAATCAAAATACAATGATCCAAAATCTATGGGGCACAAGGAAAGCAGTCCTGAGAGGGAACTTCATAGCTCTACAGGCCTACCTCAAAAAAAAAAAAAAAAGAAAGAAAAAAATGGCAATGACTTATCTAACCCTGCAACTTAAATAATTAGAAAGAGAGAAACAAGCAAAGCCCAGAGTAAGTAGAAGGAAGAAAATAATTGAGAAAAATCAGAAATAAATTACATAGAGACCAAAAAAAAACACACACACACACACAAAAAAACAAAGAAAAACAAAAGATCTATAAAACAGAAATGAAAGAGGTGAAGTAACAACTAACTGACCCCACATACATACAAAAGATTGTGAAAAATATACTATGAACAACTCCATCCAACAAACTGGACAACCTTGATGAAATGGACATAATCCCAGAAAAAATACAATCTTCCAAAACTCAATCAGGAAAAATAAAAAATCCAAATAGGCTGAAAACTACTGATGAAATTGAAGCAGTAATTTAAAAATGTCCATCAAACAGAAGCCCTGTTCCAGATGGTTTCACAGGGAAGTTTACCAAATATTCAAAGAAGAACTAAAACTTATCCATCTCACACTATTCAAAATAATGCAAGAGAAGGGAACACTTCCAAGCTCTTTCTTTGAAGCCAGCATTACCCTAATTCTAAAATTAGATAAAGACACTGCAAAGAAAGAGAATTACATGCCAATATCACTAACAAGCATAGATGCTATAATCCTCAATAAAATCCTAGCAAACTGGATTCAGCATTACATTAGAAAGATTGTATACCATGACCAAGTAGGATTTATCAGGGTATTCAAGGCTGGTACAATATCAGCAAATCAATAAATCTGACACATCATTTAAACAAATTGAGAGACAAAAATCACATAATCATATCAATTAATGCAAAAAGAAGCATTTTATAAAATCCAACACCCTTGCATGTTAAAAACTCTGAGCAAAGTGGGAATAAAGGGATCATACATCAACATAATAAAAACCTTATATGACAAGTCTATTGTCAACATCATACTCAATGGGTAAAAACTTTTTCCCCCTAAAAAACAAGACAGGGAAGCTAACTTTCACCACTCCTGTTTGAAATAATACTGCGAATGCTAGCTATAGCGATCAGACAAGAAGAAGAATAAAAGGCATCCCAAGAAGAGGTAAAATTGTCATTATTTGCAGATGACATGATATTGTACATAGAAAACTCTAAAGACTCCATAAAAACACTATTAGCCTTAAAAAATAAATTTTCCAATGTAGCAGGATATAAAATCAACACCTAGAAATCTATGTTTTTTTTATACACCAATAATGAACTCACAAAAAAAAAATACAATCCCTTTTACCATTACAACAAATAAATTAATATACCTAAGAATACACTTAACCAATGAGATAAAAGACCTGTACTCAGAAAATTACAGGATGTTGAAAAAAGAAATAAAGGAAGACATAAATGAATGGAAGAATATATGGTGCTCATGGATTGGTAAAATCAACCATTAAAATGTCCACTCTACACAAAGCAATCTATGGATTAAATGCAATCCCCACTAAAATATCAATGGAATATTTCACAGATCTAGAACAAATTCTTTAAAAGTTCACATGAAATTAAAAAAAAAATACCCCGATTAGTGCAGTTTATGCAACTACTATAGAAAATAGTATAAAGTTTCTTCAAAAATTAAAAATGGAACTCCTATTTGACCCAATAGCCCCACTTTTAGGAATACAGCCCAAGAAATCAGAAACACCCATCAGAATTATATATGTGCCTCTATGTTCATAGCAGCACAATTTACAATATCTAATATTTGGAAACAGCCTAAGTGCCCATCCAGAAATAAGTGGATTAAATAATAATGGAACATTATGCTACTGTAAAAAAGAAGGAAATCTTATCATTTGCAATAATATGGATGGAACTGGAGAGCATTATGCTAAGGGAAATAAGCCAGTTGGAGAAAGATAAATATCACATGATCTCATTCATATATGTAATATAATGAACAACATAAACTGATAAACTAAAATAGATCCAGAAACATAGAAGCACCTAACAGTTCATCCAGCCTTAGGGGGAAGAAGGGAGGGAGAGCGGCTGGATGTGTTGGATGGAAGAGATCAACCCAAGGACTTGTATGCATGTATTAGGGTGATGGGAATGAGTGGAGAGAGGTCAATGGGAATAAAATAATTAATATGTAATCTTTAAATAATAAAGAATTAAAAACAAACTAAGTTGTGATCATGCATGCAATGGACTATTACTCAGCAATAAAAAAGAATAAAACTTAAAAAAAAAGAATATTGATTCTAGCATATGAGTAACAATAAATATTAACCGAGTGCTTAGTGAGGTTTGATAACTTAATTATCTACATAAATATTGGCATATTTTGAAATTTTTATATAATATACATTCACGACTATGTGTGTTTTTTTAAATGTACAATATAATCATGTCTTCACAATTTACTGGTCACAAGCTCACTTTTCTATGCTTTTTTCTTGAGCAAAATGACAGTTAATTTGGTAATTTTTTATTAAAAAATATCAGTGTTGCTGATATATTCAAGGTGGAGTCAATAGTTTGTATATAATTTCAATGAATGGGCAAATAATAAAACTCAAAAATTAATTTCCAAAGAAAGATCTATATAATGAGACAAATCCTGATTTTAAGCACAGTGTGGTAGAAATAAGCATTTCAATGTTTCTTTATTTCATGAATATTATTTTGTCAAAGAAAATAACACACAAGGTTGTCATATTGAAGGTATATGGCATTTTAAAAAATATTTATAATGATGAAATAGATTGTACACATGCCCACATACACATATAGATATATTTATTCAGTGATTAGAAAATTGCAATTGAAAAATGATAGTGACTTTCCCAAGTGACAGAGTAGAACTTAGAAACCATGCCCCTATACTATCATCTAGAATCTTTTTCCCAACACCTGTCAGCTAGACATGACTGTAGGTTCTGCAAAACTCTTCCATGAATGTGGTTCATCTGAACTATAAGTGCCAGGAATATGTGCTAATTGCATTTAAAATGACTTCACATATTAGAATGTTTTCTTCAACATATCAAGTAGAATAAAGGAATTAGTTCTACTACATATTATGCTTGTTTATGTCAAAATTTTCAAAGCTTGAATTTTTCACAAACCCTTTTTAATAAGTTCATTATTTTGTTTATTCTGCTCATAAGAAAGTCTGATATGACCTTTAATTTTGCATTGCTAATAGCTCTCAGGGGTTGGTTCACTGTCTCTTTCACCACAGCATTTTGATAACATTAGTTGAGATCAAAGTCCATTTAGGAAAAGAGAATCAGTCCAAACTGACCACTAAAGGAAACAATGAGGATCAGTGGTCCAGCTTCTTAGATAGGAGTGCAGATTCTGGGGTGAGGCAGGTAAAACAAATAAGACATACGCTCAGAAGCATGTTTCAAAATTAAATTGCAAAAAAAGTCTAGAAGGCTAGAAGAGAGGTAGAAAGTCTAGAAGAAGAAGTAGGGGTATTTATACTTAGGTACTTTATAGATTAGGGTCAGGGAGGCAGGACTGCCTGCAAAGAAGAAAATGCTCACGGCAATGTCATACTGTAGGGCACTTGCACACATTATTCTCATATGTTCTCAGATTTCTCGGGTAAAGAATCATAGACAATTTGATTGCTATTTATTCAAATATCATTTGTTATGTACCAGAGCTACTAGAGGCTGGTTGCAGGAAATTCATGCATGAGAGATGGGGAGGGTCCCTCAGCCCAGCCTGCACCCTCATGCAATCTAGGACCCCTCATGGGATCTGGTCTAAACTGGCCGTTGCACATCTGTCTTGCATTCTGGGACTGCTAGCTCCTAAACACTTGCCTGCCTGCCTGATTGCTCCGAACCATTCTGCTTGCCTACCTGATTGCCCTTAACCACTTGTCTGCCTGCCTGATCACCTCTAACTGCTCACCTGACTGCCTTATCACCTTGGCCCTTGCCACCGAGGCTTCGTCCAGAAGGTCCTTCGACTGTCCTACCTAATTAACATATTACCCTTTATTATTATAGATGGGGAAAGTAAAACTAAGCAAACAAATTAGAAGCATGCACAGGCACAGCAGCAGCCAAAGAGAAGATTTCCTTTTCTATATTTCTACAACAAACCTGCCCAAAAGAGTTCTATAAAAATGAAATGAGTTAACACTTACAAAGCATTAGAAACTATTAGCACATACAAAGCACAATATAAAGGTGCTAATCTAAATGTGATGGACAAAACTCTTTTGAAACGTATGTTCCTAGACACATGTTTCTTAATATAATTTATATATTCTAAATTATCTTTCTCAATGAAATCTCTTACTCATTCAATGATCTAGATCAGCTCATCATCTGTTCCATTGTTAATTTTCATTTCAATAGAATCTGTCTTTTGTTTGTTAACTATAATTTTTTTTCTTTATAATGTGACTTCTTGCTTCCGACTTTCTTCCATTTTACTAGAATTATAGCCACAAGCACAGTATTGTGCAATTCCAGTTCCCTAAAATCACTAAGCAACCGCTGATAAGACAGAGTTGAGCTTGTTTGCAGCAGTAAGGGAGAACACCGATTCAACAGAGCTCTGACTGGGTGTCTGGAACAGGAGGGCAAGACGAAAATGTATGTCAATTTGAGGTTTAGTAAGATAGCACTCGGAATACAACTGTAGAGAATTGGTGGAAACAGACAATTTGATTGTTCAAATCTCATTTGTTATGTACCAGAGATAGGAAATACAAAAAGCTTATAATTGTACTAGAGGCTGGTTGCATGAAATTCTATAATTTTGGAGGCACAGGATTCAAAGTTCCTGAGTACACTGACTATCTATTAATGTTCCTATTGAAGAGTTGATTATTCTTTTCTGTAATGAAAAATCAGACCATTTGCTGGGGCAAGAAATGTAAATGCCACATTAATATTATGAGTACATTATGTGGGCATAGTTTTAGACGCCAATGTCCAAGATAGATTGTTTTGACTCTTATCTATCAATCAAAATATTTATGTACTAGAGGCCTGATGCATGAAATTCTTGCAAAGGCCCCACCCACTACCACAACAGCCAGCGGACTCTGCCTGGGCCCCTGCCCATTGTCCAGAAGAAAGGATTTCCAGAAGGACATCTGCTCTAATTAGCATATTATGCTTTTATTGTTATAAATTAGAGGGCCTGGTGCATGAAATTCGTGTATGAGGGGGCGGTCCCTCAGCCTGGCCTGTACCCTCAGAGGATGTCTGACTGCCAGTTTAGGCCTGCAGAGATTGGACCTAAACTAGCAGTCAGACATCACCATCACAATCTGGGACTGCTGGCTCCTTACTGCTCATCTACCTGCCTGATTGACCCTAACTGCTTGTTCTCCCCTAATGGCCTCTGCCTCAGCCTTCACCACTGTGGCTTTGTCCAGAAGGATGTCAGAACTTTGTTTGGCTTTCCAGTCAAATTAGTATATTACACTTTTATTATTATAGATGTTTGAGTTTTAACAGGTAGTTTGCTGCTATAGTTGAGACAATGGTTTCTGAAGTCAGAATGTTGGTGTTTATATTCAAGTTATCAATTTACTCACTGTCATCTTGTATAAGATACTTACTTCTTTGTGTTCCTATTTCTTCATTTGCAAGTGGGAATTATTATAGTAATACCTAGTCATGGATTATTATGAGAGTTAAGTGACTTAATATATACAAAGCTCTTAAAATAATGACTTACCCACGGTGACCATTCAATAAATAAAAGCTTGTATTGATCTAAAATTAAGAGGTAGGGAACTATATTTTGGATAATATTAGAAATTACCTATGCTATAGTTGCTGATCCAAAATTTAATAAATATACTTTAAAAATAATTTTCTAATGTATATTAGAAAACATTACTTAATTATCTAGCTGAGAAAAAAAGGCTAATGTATACCAAAATTATTTACTCACATTAAAAGAAATCTGGCAATCCCTTAAATCCTTTAAATATAGTTTTCACAATTTTTATCTGCAGACCCCTACTCTTTTCATTCTAAGTAATTTCATTTCAGCTATGATCCCTGACCTATTTACCTTTGCAAGTGTGAACATTGATAATCTTAATCGGCTTCTATATTTACCAGAGGAAATACACCCCAGTATTCTGGCTGCCTGTCCCACAAAAGCCAAAGTGAAGAGACAGGTATTGGGGAGGGGAAAGCGATTCATCAGTTGCTGGTGATCTGAGAAGGCAGTCAGACCAGCATCTTGAATAAAACAACCTTAACAACTCATCTTAAATCAACCAATTTATGGGGGTCTGTAGATTATTTTTGGTGCCCATATCAGGACATGTGATCCTTAAGTCACCCGACAGTCAGCTGACATCAGTAGTGGGCAACAGGTTCAAGATCCTTGCATCCACTTATGGGGGCAGTGGGCAAATGAGATCAAGGTCTTTTTCTCTACACCTGAAAAGACTTGAGATCATATTTAAATCTTCCTAGCTTTCATTTGGCCTTTCTCCATCAGACTCCCCTCACCCAATTTAGAATGACTAATTCATATTAACCCTCATAGTATTTCCCTGATTGTGAACCTATAACCATTTCTCTGGGTAGGAGATTTATAATCTCTTACATGACCTATTTCAGTTGCATTGTAATGTTTCCTAAATAAAATCTATTGCCTTTTACATTCATCTTGCATACCACTGACAGATTCTTAAAAATAACATAAAGATAATATCAAGTAGCTGCTCAAAGACCTACAGTGACTCACAATAGCTGATGGACTAAAGGTCACAGCTATATTTCAGTATTGTCCAATGGCTGGCTCTAACCCCGTCTACAGTCACATCCTTTTCTGTCTATCACTTATTATCTCAAACTACGAAATAAATTTCTTCAGATACACTTACTCTAGTTCCCCTCACCTGAAATGATGCATTTCCCTGCCCTTTTTCCTCATTTATATGTTCTACTTATCTTTCCCTTTAAAATTCCCCTTATTTAACTAGTTAACAAAATTAGGTCACCCTCTACTTTTTTGAAACAATAGACAGATATAGGTTTGTAGAGACTGAAACTCTTGGAGACCTGGATTTTAAAAAAAAAAAGGATAACAATTTATGAATGAAAGTTTTTGTATAAAAATAAATATTTATTAATTCTTATAATATTTATAATTTTTTTCAGAACTACCTGTCAGAAAATCTCATCTATAATTATCTATCTATCTATATATAAAAGCTTAAATGACCATTTAACCATTCCACCATTTCACCATTCGTCTATTCCATCACTGGACAAATAGCTATGATGCACCTTGAACACCAGGGAGTAGATGCTCAACACAGAGGTATGAAAATATGGAACAGCCTGATGAATCTCAGAGGGAAGTGGGGGAGGAAAGGAAGAGATTAACCAAAGATCTCATATGCACACTAGAGACCTGGTGCATGGATTCCTGGACTGGGGTCCCTTGGCCTGGCCTGCAGGCATCAGGCTGGATCTGGCAGTCCGAGATTCCCTAAGGGGTTAAAGATTACAAGAAGGCGCAGGCCAGGCAGAGGGACACCACTGGTGCACAAATCTGTACACTGGCCTCTAATTTATAATAATCTATAGTAGCAATTATTTTATATTTTCTGATATAATAAGTAGAAATATAATTCAGTATGACTTTCAGCATGAGTTGACCAAATATGTTTCAGATTATTGATAGATTAAAATTTCCTTCAGTCTAAAAATGTTTTAATATCATGAAAACTATAGAAATGTTACCAAATTGGGAGAAATTCTATTGACTTTTTTTGTACATCAACTGTACAATTTTAGAGAGTGTTTCATTCTGTCACTATACATTTTCAGAAGTAGCCCACCACTTTACAAACATCTTTGGGAGTAAGTGCTTAATGCCACTTTGATATTGTTATACAACTCCTGTATCACACATCTCTATCATGACTCCATGTGACTTCAGTATCCACTGACAATGAAATCTATTTCTTCACAAGAATGGCTATCAATAACTTCACTGTGCATGGAAGCAACTGCAAAAAATGTAACTATATCCCACTAAACTGACATTAAATGTACCTCTGAGCCAACTTCCTCCAGGCTTACTCCTAATGCTCCTGGCCACTCCAACATCACTCAAAGGAAAGTAATGAGATGAAGGCAAAGACATTGATTTTACTAATATATCAGGAACAGATTAATTCAGCTTTAATAAAACTCTTATTTACTGCTGCATTATAATGTACTTTTTTGTATATGTATTTCTTGTGTATGTGCTTTATTCTACTTTGCTGAACACATGTCTGATTGTCTTTTGGACTGATGGTTGTCAATGAACTTTGTCTTTGAATCCTTCAAAGTGGCTGTACTCTGTGTATGTCCAACAATTACGTTGATTTACATGGAATTAGTTTTGAAATAGCCTGCAGTCACATTGAAAATTATATATTTTCTTCTTTACATAATGGGATCAAGGTCAGAGAAATAATGGTGTTGGTTAAAACTAACTTTAGGTACTTTTATACTTAAGAAACTAATTAGTTTTTGTAGGAATTAATTCTTGCATCAGTAAGATTATATCAAGCTGATGATGTTATTTTATGCATCAATATAACTATCAAAGAAGGGTAAAAAATGTATAAAACAGGAAATCATTAAAAGATGACTTCTTTCTAAAAATATTAAGCAAATTCAAATATCCAAAACTAAAATATTTCATTCAGGGAAACTGCATATCAATCATATTTACATTAAGTTGTGCCATATAAAATTGCCAGTGGTTTGTTGTTTATAATATATATAAAAATGGCAATTTTATACAGTTCAAGCTAATATATGAATGTATTTAGTCAGAAAATATCAGAAGTAAAAGTAACATAAGTGTTCAGGTAAGGGTTATTTTTCATTTAGTCAAGTTTACCATGAATATATGCTATAAACAAAAGTAGATCCACTTGACCCAGTTTATAAACTGTAATATTCTGTATTTTCACATAATGGGCAACTTCTACCTGTGATTTTGGACAGATACTAGAGTGCAATATCTAGACTGGGGATTTACACAGAAACAAGGGAAACACAAGATCTTTAAGGGTTACTATAGACAGACGATGCACCTTTTCTCTAGAATTGCACACCCATATAGAGTATATGCTGCACACAGCTGTAGCAGTATAACCTCTACCTTTCTTCATCATGTGTTCTCAAAAGGCTTATTTTTTTTCATCAAAACTTAGTACTTGTCAAATCTCGATTAGCAATTAATATGACATTCATAATTATTAGAATGCAAAAAGATATAAAATGGGATTGTAAGAATAATTTCTCTGTTCTAATCTATAATAATAAAAGTGCAATATGCTATGTAGACTGGATAGCCAAACAACCTTCTGGACATCATTCTGGATATCCTTCCTGATGAAGCCGTGGTGGTGGTGGCTGAGGCAGACATGGTTAGGGGTGATAAGGCAGGCAGGTGAGCAGTTAGAGGTGATCAGGCAGGCAGGTGAGTGGTTAGGGGTGATCAGTCATCCGGCAGAATAGTTAGGGCTGACCAGGCAGGCAGGTAGTAGTTCTGTATTGTGAGAGGGATGTCCCTGGAATCGTGCTTAAACCAGCAGTCAGACATCCCCTGAGGGGTCCCAGATTGCTAGAGTTTGCAGGCTGGGCTGAAGGACAACCACACATGCATGAGTTTTGTGCATTGGGCAGCTTGTTAAGTAATATGTGTGTGTGTGTGTGTGTGTGTGTGTGTGTGTGTGTGTGTGTGTGTGTGTATACATATTTCCATATAAGTTCATGTATATACATAACCTATATATAATATGTATATATATGCATTGTAACAAATTTGAAAATGCAAAGTAAAGATAATAATTAAAAGTAACCATTTAGCCCAGAGATATCCAATGTTATATTTTGGTCTGAATCCTGACAATTTTTCTATGTATATATAACTTAGAAAATCACATTTTAAGTAAATGGCTTTATTTTGATAGAAATCACCCATCATATAATTCACTCATTGAAACTGTACACTCAATGTTTTGGCATATTTAAAGATCCCTACAATCATCCCACAGTAAATTTTAGAACATTTTTATCACCTAAGAAAAAAACTCCTGTACTGCCATTCTTTCCTGCTCTTCCCTCCACCAGCTTTAAATGATTGCTCATTTACTTTCTTTTCCTATTGATTTCTCTACTACAAACTTTCATATGAATGAAATCATAGAGAATGAATTTTTGTGGATTTTTTGTAACTGCCTTTTTCTATTAAATAATAATATTTCAAGTGTCATCCATGGTGTAACATCTATCAGCACTTGATTCCTTTTTTGATATGAATAATATCCCATCTGCATATATGGAATGCATATGACCCATTTATTTATCCTTTTATCTTCTGAAAGACTTTTGAGTTGTTTCACGTTTGGCTATAATTATTAATGTATAAGTTCCTGTGTTGACATCTATTATCATTTCTCTTGGGTATATAACTATGAGGGGAATTAATTTGATAACTCTTTGTTTAATTATTTTAGAAAATTCTAGACTATTTTGTTTGTTTAGAAACTCAGCTGTAGGACATTAGTATACAAAGTTCCACTAGCTGCTTGTTCAGAACTACCTGTTAGAGAAGGTAACAATAGAACAAAGCATTGTCCCTGTTCCGTAAGAAATACAGTTGAGTTGGGAAAAAAATCACTTCTTAACTCATACAATGTCGGTCCCTCTGTACTCATTTACAATTGTTCTCAAGTGCAGTGGATGCTGTTATACAAACGCCCTGACCTCCTTCAGAATCACTCCAATGTGTTGGCTGCTGTTGGACTCAGCAGTAAGACTTTCTCTCAGGCAAAGGAGATTCCCATGCTTTTTGCTAATCTCTGGGCCAGTCTGCATTCAGTGATTGGTCATTGCAAGGTGGAGTTTGAAGGAATGAGGAGGTACTTGGCCTTACCCTTTCACCTCAAGTGTGACAATTCTGAAGGGTCTTCTGGTCCAGCAGTACTCTGTGAATCTACAGTCCTCTGTTCCAATCATATCAAAGTTTAACTTCACCCTCTGCCTAATTTTGCTTCCCTCAGCTTTGTGGCGATTGCTTCTGAAGGTGTTTTCTAGTAAACCTTCTGAACTCAAACATTAGCATCTCAGAGTGTGTTTCTTAGGAAACGTATCCATGTCTGGAAGGGTCAGAGTAAGGCTGCAGAACAACCCTGGAGTTTATCCACTGTTTAGGCATTCCTAATCTCTGGAACCTATGAATATATTATATTATCTGGCAAAGGAATATTAAAGCTGTGGATAAAAAGTAAGGTTGCTAATCAAATGACTTAAGATAGGAAGAGATTCCTGATTACCCAGGTGGGCCCAATGTAATCTCAAGGGCTCTTTAAAATGGAAGAGGGGGTAAGCGAGGGATGGCTGAAAGCTGGTAACCTGATAAGAACTTGGAAAATTGCAATATAATTCTGCTATTCTTTGAAGATGGAGAAAATGTGATCAGTGGAAGTTGAGTATCACCTAGTGGAAATGGGAGATCCTTTTCCCCATTGAATATTGTGGGTCAGGTACTTACGCCATTTTGAGAAAAATAATTTTCTGAGGCTCACACAAGAGGATGAGTGACTTTATTTGTGTGGAAGTACATCTTTGGGTTTCTAAAGAACCATTTTCCTTGGTCTAGTCCTGGAAGATGTGCAGTTGGACATTCAGCACAAGTAAAAGCAAAGGGAATGTAGAGAGTTTCCTTTACATGGTGGAACTGGATTCGGCACAGCACTAGGCTAATTGCAGTCCATTAGTCCATTGTATGGGGTCCACATGGCTGTGGACCATTTGTACACATGAAGGGGAGCTAAGCAAGCACACCCCCTACAACAAGAGTCCCAAGAGAACCAAAAGAGAGAGGGAAAATTCCTTTGTTTAGGAGTTTAAGTATATCAGCTCCTTCTACACATACAGTGGTCATGCCTACTCTGGCCAATGTTTCCAGGGGTGACTGACAATTACCTTCCCTATTTCATCCAGGCTTTATTTAGCATGCTTCTAAATTGCAGGTTCCCATCTCTAGTGCATTCCCCCAGAGATCTGCAGAGAATAAGTGGGTAGCTTTGCAGCATCCTAGCACAGCTGCAAAAATTGATGGCCATACTATTTGGCTTTCCCTTTTGCTTCTTTTTCAGTTATTCATGATTAGGTTATTACAGAGCTATCAAAAAGAGGCTTTGAAGTAAAGAATACGAGCAATCTTAAAAAGTAGGAAGATAATAAGACAGATTCTCTTCTCTAACCTCTAAAAGAACACAGTTCTGCTGATTGATTTTAACCAGTGAAACTAACTTTAGACTTGTGATTTCTAGAACTTATTTTATCCGATAAAAGAATAATATGCAAATTGACCATAACTCCAACACACAAGATGGCTGCCCCCATGTGGTCAAAAATGGCTGCCCCCATATGGACACAAGATGGCCAGAAGGGGAGGGTAGTTGGAAGGGACCAAGCCTGTAAGGGAGGGCAGTTGGGGGTGATCAAACTTGCAGGGGAGGGCAGTTAGGGGTGACCAGTCCAGCAGAGAAAGGAAGTTGGGGAAACCGGGCCTGCATGGAAGGGCAGTTGGGGGGACCCAGGCCTGCAGGAGAGAGTAGTTGGGGAAGGCAATGGAGGGTATTTAGGGGTGACCAGGCCTGCAGGGGAAGACAGTTAATGGGAATTAGGCTGACATGAGAGCAGTTAGGTATCAATTAGGCTGGCAGGGGAGTGTTTAGGGGGTGATCAAGTTGGCAGGCAGAAGTGGTTAGGAGCAATCAGGAAGACAGGCAGGAGAGCAATTGGGAGCCAGCAGTCCTGGATGGGGAGAGGGATGTTGACTGCCCATTTAGGCCAATCCTACTAAAATCAGGCCTAATTGAGCAGTCAGACATCCCTCGAGGGGTCCCAGATTTAAGAGGGTTCAGGCTGGGCTGAGGGATACAAACACCCCCATTCATGAATTTCATGCACCAGGCCTATAGTAAGGATATAAATGTACTACAACATTGGTAGAAAACAAATATACTTCTGTTCATTTTATAGCATGTTGTTTAACTATGTCACTGTTTGTATATCATCCTCCAGGCATAACTATCTTTCTCAAAAAGAAAAATTATGCCTCATTTATATTTGACCCACAGTGCTATAACACTGAATGGCTATTCAGGGTAGGCAACAAATTCTAATATGTTTGCGTGATGAGTTAATGAGGATATAAGTGAAAAATACTCTCTGTGTTTAACACCCTAACACTAGATAGTCAAATGTCATTTGTGAAGTAGTATAATCTCATTCACAGTCAACTGCTTAGAAATCCTCTGTTTTTCCTATACATGGAACTTGGTACCTGCTTAAGTTTTAAATGTGAAATTCAAAAATTCAGTAAGATGTTTCCCATACATAGAATCTATTTTATGGATGGTGATGATACATTTATATTATAATAGATGTTATAATATTGTATTTTTGATTAAGCACACTTTAAAAAGAAATTATATATATATATATATATATATATATATATATATATATATATTTTGGTTTGGAAGTTTCGTTTCTTTTATTCATCACATTCTTTGTTTATCTTATGCAAAATCTTCTTAAACCTGACTGATTTTTTTTCTCTCTTTTCTCTGTTCAGTAGGAGAAAATAATTAGAAAAATAACTAAAACTACATGAAATCAAGTTTAAAACAAAAAATAAAATTGCAAAAACATGTTCAAAAATCATTACTTCTTCTTAAACAAACCAACTTTATCTTTGTTAAAATATAGAAGATGCAGTGTAAGACACTTATCATAAATTAAAACAAATTTTTTGTGACTTAGAAACCATGCTTCTTGCTGTTTTATGGAACAGATGAAGCAGGAAATAATCTCAGCACCATGCCATCAGCAGCTTCAGAAGTAGACACAACAGAAAACGTCTGAATAGCTAATACTTTAGGGATGATTCAAAGCTGCTATTAAAGTCTGTTTGGCATTACAGTGTGAAAACAGTAGGCATGCTGTCCCCCCATCCACATAAAAAGAGCAGGAAGGGAGGTACAGGTGTGGCTGTGTGTGTGGAGGGGTGGATGGAGCAGGGTTGAGATAAAATTTATCTTATATTATGAAAAATGACATTTTCTTTACATACTGAGCTGGTCCACAATTGCATCTGCCATGCAGCATCTTCTTCTATGTTGTTATAATTAAAATATATACAGATTTAAAGAAAGTATGTTCTCTATTAAACAGGATAGCTTTGGAAAATGAGATTTACGTCTGAGGTAGCACTGAGTTGGAAATAATTGATATGAAAAGAACATCAAATAATAGGGTCAGCATTTTATATCATGATGACTTGAAAAGGTCAGAGAAAGGTGTGAGTAGGTCTACCTGCCTATGCTATGCACTAGGTATTATTAGTGTCAATCATCATTGAGCTTATATGAAAAAAAAAGAACAATCACTTGCAGCAAGTACCTCAAAAGGGAGGGAATGGCAGCAGTCACCCAGGTGAGGAGGATCTGTTTATGAGCCAACATTGTCCCACCATCTCTCATTGTGGGTGATGGCTGCGATTCAGTTCAGCCTTCTGGCATTTATAAGCTGCCTATTTTCCCTGTCTGCCTATCCATCTGTGCAAATGGAATTCAGTGTGACTTTAAATCTGTCTGAAATGAAAATCAGTTGCAAGGTAAGAACTGTTAATAGAAGTGAAAAAAAATGGAACAAAAAGGTGTTGATATGTTAAATTGTATGCCAACTTCATAAAAAGATGTCGTTTTAATATGAAATGAATCTACAGCTGCAATAACTCTCATAAGATAAGTGCTTTCCCATCACTAGTTTACATGCATCTTAGATCACAAATTTATAGAATTAGATGTTTAGCAACATATCTTTGCCTTTTTCAACTCAAGGAATATACTACTGAGTAATATTTTCCCTCCCACAGACAATCACATTGATTTCCAAGTATAAAAAGAAGCTACCTTTGTTTTGTTGTAATTTTTTAAGTTGTATCTGAGATCAGACTAACTGCAGCTGAGTTCAATGTCAGCTGTGTATCAACTACCATTACAGTTTTTTTTTTCCCCCCTGAAACTATATTGGATAGCTGCTGTCAGAATCTAGCATAGAAACATATAAGATTAAAGATTTATCATTTTATTTATGGAGAAGGAAAAAGAGAAAAAAAATATTCATATATGTGACAGACAGCCTAAATAAAATTTGTATAAGTTTAAATAAGTTAAATAATTTATAAGCTAATGAGAGCTTTGTTGAATGTCACACCACAGATTTTACTGAAACCAACTAATTCATATCCATTTTGTTGACCTAAACCGTAGTCAGCAAATCGCGGCTTGTGAGCCACCGCAGCTTGCTGCTCTGTTGACTAATGAGTTTGCCGACGACTGACCTAACAGATTTCTCCATGAACCTAACTTGTATTGGCTTTTAAAAGCGAACCATTTTTTAGGTCTTATAAATAAAATTAATATTAATATTTAAAAGAGCAACATCAAATAGGTTTGATTCTGCAGAGGAGCATGGAGATGAATATTTAATATGGTGTCCACTTATGGTACTCTAAATATAATTACTGACATTTGTCCAGTTAAAAAAAAAGAAGTGGGGGAGAAAACTACATACTGCTTATTTTAATTAGGTGAAATTATATGGCTCAATAAAGTGTGACAGCCTGCCTAATGAGAATAGAGACCCATGTTTATAGGAGAATTATTGGTGAAAAAAAATATTAGCAGTGTGCTTATTTTACTGAGGCGGTTGTAAGCCATTGTTTTATCTTTTCAGTAATAATTTTCTATAATATGGAAATTTTCTCATTTTTAAAATTTATTGATTTTTAGAGAGAAGACTAGAGAAAGGGAGAGATAGAGAAAAAAAAAATCAACACTGATTTGTTGTCCTGCTCATTTATGCATTCATTGGTTGCTTCTTATAAGTGCTCTGACTAGAGATGGAATACACAAGCTTTACATATCTGGATGATTCTCTACTCAACTGAGATACTGTCTAGAGCCTGCAATACCTTATTTTTTAAAAATATATTTTATTGATTTTCCACAGAGAGGAAGGGAGAGAGATAGAAAGTCAGAAACATCGATGAGAGAGAGACATCGATCAGCCGCCTCCTACACGCCCCCAACTGGAGTTGTACCCACAAGCAAGGTACATGCCCCCTACCGGAATCGAACCTGGGACCTTTCAGTCTGCAGGTCGACGCTCTATCCACTTGGCTAAAAATATATTCAGTCTGCAGGTCGACGCTCTATCCACTTGGCTAAAAATATATTTTTATTTATTTCAGAGAGGAAGGGAGAAGGACATAGAGAGATGAGAGATAGAAACATCAATGATGAGAGAGAATCATTGATTGGCTGTCTTCTGCATGCCCCTAATGGGGATCAAGCCTGCAACCTGGGCATGTACCTTTGACCAGAATCAAATCTTGGACCCTTGAGTCCACAAGCTGATGCTCTACACACTGAGCCAGAGCAACAACACCATTTTAAAATAAACAGATATCAAACAGGTGGGGAAAAAATCCACACATACAGAGAAGTGTTTTCTTTGTTAAAAAAGATGAAAACATATTTGGAGTATTTCTGAATATGATCTAAAGAGTTGCCAATGATTATTACTCTTTATCATTCTCATCCCATATGTATTTGTTTTCCTATAATAGAAAAAAATCTTTATTAAGCACTTAGAACAGACAAAATGAAAAATACAAAAAAGAAGGAGGTATTATAAAATAATAGAATGGTTATTTTTCCATAAGTTTTCTTCTGTCTCCATCTTTATTTAGAGACACACATAGAATGCTTAGTTAATAGTTAGCACTCTGTAATTTTGGTTAAATTTATATTTGATTTAAACCATATTTTATAGAGGTAGCTTTTTTGATTTTATCAAAACTGGGGGAAGGGGGGGAGCATTTAAAAAAAATTGCTAGCTCATACATTTTATTGTTTTAAAAACCCAGTGTGTATTAGGAGACTGAAAAAAAACCTAATGTATGTTAAACACAATACCATAGGCTAAAGCATGAATGTTAATAAGTCCTGCTATATTTAAAAAACTTATATCTGGAAAAAATTATCAAAATAAACATTTTAAAAAGTGTTAACTTGAAAAAATAAATAAGAAATATCAAAATATTATCTATATTACTTATATATGAATCCTTCAATATAATAAAGAAAAATTAGCACTAACATGTTTGGCTCAGTGGTTAGAGCATCGGCTTGCGGACTCAAGGGTCCTGGATTCGATATCAGTTAAGGCCATGACCCTTGGTTGTGGGCACATCCCCAGTGGGGCATTTGCAGGAGGCAGCTGATTGATTTTCTCTCTCATCGATGTTTCTAATTCTCTCTCCCTCTCCCTTCCTCTCTGTAAAAACTCAATAAAAATATTTCTTAAAAATTTAAAAGAAAAATTGGTGAATTAATTAGAAATTGGATAGTGAGGGTATTTGAATCTCAAAAGAAAAGCATACAAGATCCAACAACTAACTGATACAAATGTTTTGTTTTGTTTTTATATCTAACTAGTGGCCCAGTGTACGAATTCATGCACATGGAAATGAACTTGATCAGAAGAAATATTTTAATATCGCTACTCGCAATTTCTCTATAATAGAAGTGTCAACCAAACTCATGATCAACAATGACAGATCAACACTCATGCATATGATTGGCACCAGCAAGGGCTTTATATGTATAGTGCATGCACAAGTCAACTTAGACTTTTATATATATAGAATCAACTTGCTTAATTGAACTTGCTTTCTGATTTAGCTAAAATTTTTCCAGCCCACTGAAGCACCCCGACTTCTCTTTCAGATAACTGTCAGCAACACAGCAGCAATATCAATATGAAGCAGATTATTATTGTAAATCATGCAGGGGGAAAATACGGTAAAATATTTAACTGCAGCAATGTTTCACTATATTCTGCACAGTGAGAAAAACTGAAGTCATTTTCAAGGTCCACCATTTCTTACTTCTTTTCAGTTGGGGTCAAGTTTCTAAACTTTCTAATTCTCTGTTTCCTGGCTAATGAAAAGAAAATAGGATTCCACTGAGTCTCCTATCTACCTAATCCAGGACTTCTATTAGGATCAAATGAGATGAGGCACAGGAAAATGCTTCACAGACATTTGGTTAAAGTGTGAAATGTTTGCACCTGGCTATAAAGCAAGTCATGTTCCTGGGCTGAAGAAACTGAAAGTGGGCCAGTCATTACTAGGGAAAGGAGGATGGTGCCCAGAGCAACCATTTCAGGGCTGGGCTGTGCTATGGGCAGCATTTTCACTGTGAAGTCGTGGCAGCATTGTCTGTGATTTGGTGGGCTGTTGCTCTAGGGTGGTGGTGGGGCCTGTGTCCCACTTGGGGGAAGCTGAGTGTTACACTCTGGGTGCCAAGTCCACGGTGCCATTTCTCTTTGCATGTCATAGCAGCTCCTGCATTGAGTGTCTGTCCTCTGGTGGTCAGACATCCCCCAAGGGGGTCCTTAGTGCTGCCAAGGAGGCTGGAGAAGCTCCTGCCACTGCTGCTGCATTCCCCAACTGTGAGCGTACCAGTTGTGGGGAGTACAGTGGTGGTGGCAGGAGCCTCCCCCACCTCCAAGGCAGCATTAAGGAGCAGTGAGCCCAGCTCTGGCTGAGCAGTGCTCCTCCATTGGGAACACACTGACCACCAGGGGGCAGCTCCTGCATTATACATCCTACCCCTGGTGGTGGGTGCTCATTATAGCCACCAGTCATTCTGAGTTTGGTCAATTTATATATTAGGGTTTTATTATACAGGATGATATATATTATGATATGATATATATGTGTATATATCATCATATATAATATATATTTTGTGATATATGATACATGCATATATATCAAAGAGAAGAAATTGTTCTGCTTCAATGGAAGTTGAAGCCAAGTGGGCAATCCTTCATCATTGCACCATCACTAAGCTCTGTGGGAAGCAAGAACATGACAAGAAAAACTGTGGGGGAGTAAGGAGAGTAGGGCAGCAAAGGAGTGAATCGATGTAATAGAATCAGTCCACCCTAACTCTAAAATTACCGAAAGAGCAAAGAGTGTTCTGAGAGCTCAAAGTACAGTATGCAACTAATGGTCCTAAAAGGCTGCAATTTAAAGTGGCAGTCTTCATAACCCACATCAATGGGCAACAACACCAAAACGGGATGGCTGAGCCACCACTCTGAAAATGGTGCAAGAGTGAAAAAGCAAAATGGGGAAGTACACAGCACTCAAAGTTAGAAAAATCCCAGGTCATTCCTTGAGACTTATGTACCTTCTCAATGTATTAACCTTAATGTTGATAGGATAAAGATGTCACCAAATATTGGCATTTCTGTGTAAATAAATTAAACCTTTCTATTCAATTATTTCACATTTCTTATTTCACCAAAAAATATATACAACTAATCTATGGCAATATTAATTGGTATTGAGCCCTAGCTGGTTTGGCTCAGTGAATAGCGCATTGGCCTGCTGATTGAAGGGTCCCTAGTTCCATTCTGTTCAAAGGCACATGCCCAGATTGCAGGCTTGATCCCTAGTGGAGGGTATTCAGGAGGCAGCTGATCAATGATTTTTTCTCATCATTGATTTTCTATTTCTATTTCTCTCCCTCTCCCTTCCTTTCTTAAATCACACACACACACACACACACACACACACACACACACACACACACATATATATACATATACATATACATATACATATACATATACATATATATATATATATATATATATATATATATATCCTACATAATAAAAACCTAATATGCAAATGCAAACTGACCAAAATGCAGAACGATCAGCCACTATGATGGACACTGACTACCCGGTGATAGATGCTCAATGCAGAAGCTGCCCCTGGTGATCAGTGCACTTCCACAGGGGGAGTGCTACTCAGCCAGAAGTTGGGCTCATGCTGGCAAGTTTAGCAGTGGTGGTGGGAGCCTCTCCAGCCTCCACGACAGTGCTACGGACCTTGGGGGATGTCCACCTGCTGGCTTAGGCCTAATTCAAGAGGGCCTAAGTCTGCAGGTGGACATCCTCTGTGGGTTCCCAGACTGTGAGAGGGTGCAGGCCAAGCTGGGGACCCATCCAGTGCATGAATACCATGCACCAGGCCTCTAGTGTGAAGCTAATATGGTAAGGAAATCTTTCAATGTAAGTTCCCCAAATATATTTTTCCTAAGGGTATACTAGTACATTTTACTTTTCCTCAAAAAACAAACATATTTCCAACAACTTCTATAGATTTGATATTATGATCTGAAAATTATTCTTACCCAAAGGACATTTGATTTTGATCATGATTAAATGACAATATAGGAAAATATTTCTAAATAATTAATAGCAAATAATTTATCCATTAACTGTACTACAATTAGCACTCACAAAGCAAGAATGAGAAAGAGGTAAATTACTAGTAAAATAATGCTAATTAAAACTTTAACCATTTGGAATCTCATCACAGTCTCTGTATAACATTTGTTTTTCTCATTATCTTGTTGGATACATAATTTGAATTAACTTCTAAGAGAAAAATAAAGTAAATCTTTTAATTGTTCAAATTTGTTTTACATGGTATTATTTTAGGATCACATCATAAGTGATTAACATAATCCTACACTTTTCTAAGCAACATTAATACAAATTCCATATTATCAACCTATCTATAATCCATCTGATTCAGTTACCTGCCTACACACACACACACACACACACACACAAACACACACACAAATATAGATATATTCATGACTTCATGACAAAGGAAAGTGAATAACAGGACAATAAAACACTCACAAATGATTTTGTAGGCAAGTCAGGTACCTTGACCCCTAGACTAGCAAGGCTTTATACTAACTGATTCTTAACTGTTAAAAGTACTAATTATTTTAACATTAAATAAAAATTCAGTCCCAAGTTATATTTTGAGCTTAGCTTTAACTTAGAGTCCCATAATTTATAGAAGTTTTTATCCATAATTTTATAAGAAAAATTTAGATTTTATTATTATTCTAAGGAGTCCAATGAAGATTATCAGTCACCAATTTAATACATGTGCTCCTTGACCTCAGAGGTATCAAGAGACATGAGAAGCTAGAAATAAATGTGGTGATTAGAACTACTCTAATAAGACCCCTCTGTTAGAAATATGACCTTACTGATTGGGGTATTGTTCAAAGGGCCCAAAAAAGACTTCAAAAGAGAATTGAAAAACCATTTGTTACTTCTCTTATCACAAATTTCTTTATTGTGGTGGATATCAACTTCTCAGATCTTAAAAAAACTACAAAGTATTCATGAACATTGCACTACATTTGTTTCACTGGAAAATAATCAGAATGTGTCGGTGTGTCTCAGAATGGCATTGACTGTTTCCTAACCATTGTTTCTCTGCCCTTTACTCTGCTGTCTAGAAGACAATAGAATTAACATAAAAATTAGTGGAATAAATAAAGGAATGCTTTCCTTTTTTTCTTTTTTTACTTTACATGCATGTTCACACTTTAATTTTAAATATAAAGCAATTGCTTGACAGATAATAATTAAACAATGCTTACTCTTTACTTGTGTAAAAAACAAAAAAAAATACTACAATCCATACTATAGCTACATGTCTTTTATATCATACTCAAGGCCAAGCATATTTATTTAATTTTGACCTTTGAAATCCACTGAGCTATCAATAACTTTCTTTCTGGGTAATTGTTGCT